>CM046839.1:17026039-17291039 GCA_025618425.1 Heliocidaris tuberculata
GTTGATTCTATATGGACAAGTCAAATTGACTTAGATTTTTTTTTAAAATCTAGATATAGTTTTTATGTCTCATATTACCTGTAAAATCACTTTACTTCTAGATTAAATGAAAGAAAAAATATATAGTAATGATATTCTCACAGTTAAGTCTGTAAACTATCTACATTATGTAGTTTTTATAATTGAAATGAACAGTTTCCATTTATTATTATAATTATCATACCCCTTAAAAACTGGTATCATAATTTTACAAACGCTAAGGAAGACCACACTCATATACAAAATCATGTTTTTCATATGCAGGGTTACATATAATCATTGTTATTTAAATTATATAATTCTACAATTTATATAATCATAAGCAATGACCTATTGTAACTCCAAACCAAAATGCCTGTTAGTACTTACTTTTCTCTATCCAATCGGCTGCACAGTCGCCAGTATCCATTTAAAAATTGATCCTACATACCCCAAAGTGCTGCTTTCTAGTTTCAGATCACCACGAAATATTGTGCCAAATTCACGAATCAAAAGTCTGCCAAAATGTGGCAGGTACTAAAATGGGAGAAAGAACTATTATTATTGATGGACAAGGAGGATGAGCTCGCTCACATTCACCATGCAAATAAAAGGTGTACTTTTCAGTGGTTTTGCCCCGTTTTGAGAGTGAAGCGCCATTTCCTTGAACATTAACAATGGTACAATAGTGAGGAGGAGATTAATTGGGCCTTGATTTGGTGTAGTCACGTGATTAGTTGACTTGAAAGGATCAGAATCAGGAATGTTTGCATCATAAAGTGTAGAGTTGTAAACTCGTTTTCATCAGTATGATAATCAAAAACAAGGGCGTTGACCAATTTTGTTAGGCGCATTGTGTGGTACAGTGGAAGAAGCTTGCCTCTTGTTACTTTTTTCCCCACACAGAGCCCATAGTAGTGCATCGATAAGACTATGCATCATAGTGTGCATCATTTAAGTAATATAACATGCATCATACAAGACCTGTGCATTGACTTGATCGTTTGAAAAGCAGTAAAGAGTGAATTCTGCTTCTTTTTCGACATTTTCATCGACCTCCAAATAAAGAGTGATATTTGTTTTGGACGGGAGATGGCGCAGTGCCAACTTGTGGTGATAATTCTCGGCAGTATCTACTATCAGTCATCATGGTTGAGCATGGCATGGATGCCGGGGAATGTCGACGGCCTTCTGCTCACCCCTACCTCCTTCTTCTCTCTTTGCGATGCGCACAAGATGCCCTGCCCCGGTCACACTCGCGACTCATGGAGCGTCGGGATTGGGCGAGAGAGCCCAGCTTATATCTTCACCAAACTCCACTTGCAACTCCCGCCCAAAAGCAGGGATGAGGGTAGAGGGAGAGAGAAAAGTAAAAGTGGGAATCCAAACTGCAGTTGATGCCTGGAAATCAAGAGAAAGGAGCATCATATCAGTCTTGTGTCGGCCATCTTGATATGGAAGAACCCCTGTGACGCGGCCCCAGGAAAGCAATAGGGCCCGTGGGTCAGGGCTCGATGGCGAAGAGTAGATAGCGATATGTAAGCATGTCGCCGATATTAATGTGCGCTATGTCAAGGGTCAAATCCGACGGTATACACACGTATCCACACAGTGCACTCTGCCACTAGGAAGCGTGTAGACGGAGCGTTGAGCGGGCTCTAGTTCAAGTTCAATAAACTGGCTTGGTGACGGTTTGAAGCCAAGCTCTCACTACGTCGCCTAGCCGACAACCCCCGATGCTTGTCCGGGTCTTGACAATGCTCGCCCCTTATTTCTAGCGTCGATCAACAAGTGTTGGCTGAAAAGAGATTTTTTCGCCAGTCAAGACTCCTGCTCGACTCCATGCCCGGATACAAACCACGGAGGCTTTCCTGAATTCACACCGCCTCTTCCCCGAGCCTCCTTATTTACTCCCTGGCACGTCCGACGCTGAGTTCGTTCCGGGGTTGGAACGGGAGCGTAGCCCATTGACGATTGTGCCAGTGCCCGATGGTTTCATGCTATGTCGGCTGCTAGCTGCCATTTGGCTCGACCACACATTACGGATTTGAGTTTGTGACTTACTTTGAGCATTTGTTCCTGTCTGACACTCTTGATCGACTCGAAGGTGTCAAGTTCAAGCCACAAGGATTGAAGGTGAGCCACCTCTTGCCCCCTATCACCCCTCCACCGGTCCCGCTGGTAGGCGGGGATGTCTACGAACTCTCTACCAGTCTAAGCTGGGCTCCAATTCACGCCCTGCTTACACACGCTCGGCATTAACCGCATATCTTCTAAAATATCCGTCCCATTTTTCGGCCATTTGGACAGTGTTCTTCTGTCAATTTTACCAATTATTCCCTGAACCTTTATTTCACACCTGCCTTATTATTTTCTCATCATATTTTGGCGATTATGTTGACCAACATTATCTCCTGGTCTTTATTCTTTTAATTTTCATTTACCAGTGATTTTCACGGTGGAAGTGCTATTTAAAAAAAATGATTTTGTGAATAACCTCCTTAAACCCGAAATGGTATACTACAATTCTTCAGTCCACTATATTGCTGGAATATGTAGAATAAATTACTGCTTTTCTCCCTTTGGATTTTTTCTCTCAAAAATACCAGAAATATAATCAGAGCCTAAAAAACAATAATGGAACTCGAAAATATGTGCACAGATATACATTCGCGGGACCTAGATTTATCATGTTTATGGGAAAATAATGCCATTCGAAAGGAAAGACAGAAAGTGAAGAAAAACAAAATTTGGTGCCAGTCTTTCCTCTCTGGCTTCCGGCAACTCGAACACGTATTTTCCGCTTCTTCTCATTGGTTTCCTATTAAACATAGAAATGCACCTCATGTTTCGGTTCTACAAATAAAAACCAGGGGGTTATTCAGTGCCAAGTGCATCCAAAACTAGATCTAGCCAAAGCATGAAAGGTTGGTGTGACATTTGTGATTTCTTTTCCTCCAAATATTCCAGAGGCATCTCATTGAATCTCATTTTTCCGAAACACGTTTACTGCATAGATTGTTGGCATTATAAGAGAGTGAAAGACGTTCCTAGTGTTTACGTATTATTGTTCATTACGGCGCCAATATCTTTACGATTGGAAAAGCTTTGATGTAATAAACATCAAACTATGTGGATGACTCCATTTTTGCATCATATTACATTTATTGTATATTTTGAAACTGAATGATACGTGAATTTTTGTATGGTATAATGATTGTACACTGAAAAAACATCCCGTGAAAATTGACTTATGGCGGCGCTTGTAGATTTCCTCATGCACAACACTGTTTGGTAAGGTTTCCCGCTGCAGCCAGCCAGCGAAACGTCGTGATATTCGAGCCTACCGTCCCGGCTTCGCAAACCCGGACCCTTCGGACATGGCAAGCGCTGCAGTCTTTCAGCTCGTACTGCTGCAAAACTACTCGTCGTTACTAGGAAAAGAGCTAAAAATGAGAAAAGAATGCTACTCATTTAAAATCATCAGCTATTATTCGACAATATTTTTAATGATTCCATAGCAAATGTCTGCTTCATAGTTACCAATTTCTATTGTACAATGTAGTGATTCGAAAATCACTTGAATACCTCGGGTAGCTCTATACAATGAATGCGGCGCGCGTTTTCACTTTCATTTATTTTTGCGCTATGCGTGTTCAATACGCGGACACAATTCCCAACTTACATGGTATACATACTACAAAAACCGATAGTATATGAACAATTTGAACGACTTATCAATGGCGACGTTAATACAATATGCTTTTAAAACTTTTATAAGTATTTTTTGTACTGTATTGTAGAGATATAGAAAAAGAAAAAGATTTTAAACCCAGCTCTTTCCTATACATTGTTTATCAGGTGTATATTTGTTTTAACCATCTTGTTTTTTTTTTATTTGCACTTCGTTTTTAAAGGTAAAACCTGGAATAACACGAAATAAATCAAATAAAATATATCAAATATAATACTGACGTTTTACAAATATTTCTTAATGTATGTTTTTAATGACACACATTTACAGCTATTTGAATCGAGGGCATGATTTTTTTCATGTAAAATAAGTAATGTTGGAAATATAATGATTTACTATATTGAAATTCACATTTCTTGGCTATTTCTCTCTCAGAGCTTTGTTCGATTTGGAATTCGGTATCTGATTCAAGATATAGTTTATAGATTGCCCCTTCTGAAGAAAATCTGCTGTGATTAATAAGTAGAAATGAAAACATACCAAACAACTAATATAAATGTAAGAAATTCTAGCGATTTTATCCATATTAATAGTGTGCCCCTTTGTATTTTCAGCTAAATTTATTAAATTTCTGATTGCTCAAAATATTACAATTACATGTTATTAATCAACAGATAAAAAAGGGTATTCATTCTTTTAATAGCAGATTGAAGTAACAGAATATCGCGACTTCATTGCATGAATCGTTATATAAATTATTGAAAATTTGCAATTTGACTGAATATTTACTTTAAAAAAAATAGAATGAAAGTTCTCCTACGGCAATAAATATGTGACAGCTCATCCTCCTTGCTTCACTATACTTTTGGATGAAATATACTTCTTATAATTATTTTTATAACTTTATATTAAAGACGATAGGTTATAAAGATGTGATGTACACGACTCTACTGTGGCATGAATGAAAGAAGAATGAATTTACATCGTTTTCCGACTGATTGACGTTCGAGTGTAATGGTTAATTATATCGTGTGGCAAAACTATTAATAATTGATACTCTTTTCATCTGTTGGGCAAGATACATTTGCGAAAAAAGGGGAAAAGAGATTGACATTATTACAGACGAACGACTGCGTCATTTTCAATCTGTAATGACATGGGTATCATTATCCATGCTACTGTGATTTTACAATGTCATCTTTTTAATTCAATGAGCCATTGAGATAAATTTGCTGTATAAAAAAAAATTAATGCGAAAGATAATTCATGAAATTTGATGCCTAACATTTGTAGGCGACACACTGCAATGAAAATTTCGCCGGAAACAATGAATTTAGGATTGTTTTGTACCGATTCATGTAAAGTATAGTGTATATGAGGATGTTAGAATAGTATTTCGAAGGACTGATTAAAATGAAGGAATAATAACAAGTTAGAGAGAAGAAGGAAATTTGTAGCTTATGTTGCAAACTTTAAAATTACAGCGACTGTATGATGTGAAATAGCTTTTAAATGTACGAGGAAGAGGAAAACTAATTTGATTATTTTTCAAATTATTTTATGCCATAATATATTTCTTAGTGCATACGGAAATGCATGAGTGTCTTGTATTTGATGTTTAAAATCAAGATAGATATTCTATCGCAATTAAATTTTTACACAACACAATTAACACAGGAAATTTATCAAGAAACTGTACGGAGAGATCATGTGTGACCTTTAGGCGACCTAGAAGGAATGTTTGAAATTTAATGAGAAAGAGCGTGGAAATTATACGATTTATTAGGAGGATAAAAATTCATTTCAATAATCTCAGTTTGGAAAGGAAAACCTCCGTGTCCAGAAACAGGAAAATACGAGAAGTCTTATGTGGCTATTCTTACTACTAATTATGATTCTGTTTAGATTTCCGAAAAGAAATCGAGGAAGATAAATGATTATTTCAGAAATAATAAGGGGGAAATGGAGCTCGCGAGGGCAGTAGTCTCTCGATTTATTGAATAATGAATTAAGATATCAATGCTATCGTATGCGACTGAGCCAGATTTACGTTTGATACAGCTTTTAACAATTAATTTTCATATCAGGGTAAATAGGTACACAAATATTTAGCATTTCGGTAGATTTAGGGCATTTCGAGGTGGTAAAACAAGTGAGTTCCTCTGTAATTCACTATTTCGAGAGTATGAAATGATCTATATTGTAAATGGCTTGATGGTGAAAGTACAGATCAAACTCATTATTCGTGACTAAAGAAGCGTGTAGAAAAATGCGTTCCATGTTATGTTTGTATTATGTATAATAAATCTTGTAAGAACTATATATATATATATATCTCTCTCAACTTTATTCAATTCCGATGCATGAATCAAAATATTTGCACGTTTCAACAGAAAATCATTTTAAAACCTGACAAAAATATATACAAACACTTCAGTGGTGCAAAGGTGTATACACCTTTACACCACTCAAGTGTTTGTATATATTTTTGTTATATATAATAAAGAGAAAAAAAAATGAAAAATGAAAGGTGGGATTGTAAAATCTTTAAAAATAAATGGAAGCACGAATGCACTATTAAACAAAAAAAATAAAAAATAAATAACGAGTCGATATTTTATTGTGGAACAAGAAATAGTAATGAAGAGAATCAGATACGTTAACATAATTTTTGATATGTCATTGTACCTAGTTAGTGCGATTTATAAGTGAAATATATATATATATATATATATATATATATATATATATAAGTAATATAAGTAATATAAACGCATTTAATTGTTTACCTTTATTGGGTTGATGTATTTGTATACCTTAGTACAGCACATTGTGAGAACTGTACTTTTTACATTGTTCCGTCGGTACTTCATATTTTTTTAAAATTTGAGTACGGATTCTACATTGTGTAATTTTAAACTGAATTCAATATTTTCGAATCTGTTTTCATTCTCCCTTAGACTATGTAGATGTGTGAATGCACAAGGGATAGTACAAAGTGGAAATAATTATGATAAAACAATGTGTAGTAAATCGCTATTTTCCTCATGCATTTTCTTTTTAAAAAACTCTTCCACCAGTTCATGTATAAATTCGGTTGAAATGCATGTATTCATCTGTTGATAAATCATTGATATCGTCTAGTTGTTATCGTTTTACTTTACAAAAAGAATCGGAAATCAAATCCATTTTTCCAACCTTTTAAAGCTAATCAATTCATCGATATTCACTGTGGTATATTCGATCATAATTAGTTGAAGAAAAAGGGGAATAATTGGAATTCTGGTAAGACGGGGAGTACTTTTAGATTTAATCTTACATATGTGTATATATATGGCATTCCAAACTATTGGCACTCGTTCGAGTCCATGCAAAGGCATTTTTTCGAGCTTTGCAAAAAAAATCACATGGATGGCAGCAAATGGGGAACTTTGATTGAGCTAGGCACCACCATTATTTCATTTACATTTTTCACAATTGTGTATTGTGTATATGTTTTGTTTCAACGAGATTAATCAAAGTTGTTCGCAATTTATGCATTTCTCTGCTTTCATTGCATTGGTTTATACATATATATATATATATATATATATATATATATATATATATATATATATTGTGAGAAATGAAAATGAGAGAATAATGGTTACGGAGACATTTTTTCAACCTTTGCAAAAATTTCAAAAAGGGGGGACAGCTCTGGGGAACTTTGATTTAAGCTACGCAACCATTATTCTCTCATTTTCATTTCTCACAATTATAATTATTTCCACGAGAGTTGCCAAAGCTGTTGTATATGTTATTTCCTTACAATCATATTCCCAATTCAACATGAAATTAGGATTTTCAAATAGACTTGTAGTAATAAGTTCATCTGTGATATTTGTTATCATCCTGGTGGCACAGAAAGGGTTAAGTCTGTTATTTGTATCAATTACTAGAATTGTTTCTCAGGCATATACGTCTAGTCAAGCAGATACCTACACTAGAACAAATAATATTTCCTACAATTCAATTTTCGTCTTCCAGACCACAAGGCCTCTTTATTTTCATGTCCAAGAAATTTGGGTTGAATCGATAAGGAAAATAAGAACATATCTCATGGTCCTGCTCAATTTCGCCTGACGTAGAGAACATAGGACGCTGATTCTCATCTTGGCAAGTCGATATTCTTGTCCATGTATAAGGTAAGCAGACGGATCGCTGTATATTTGATGATGGCATATATAGAGATGAGAATACATAGCGAGACCGCATCTATGACTTAATGGTGTGCGAGTTCATTTTGGAGGGTAATTTTCGGCGGAGGGGCTATTCATATTCCAGTCAGTTATTCCCCCAATCTTTCATTAGCCTATTCCCCCTCGCTGCGTTCGGGTTCACCTCGTGTCAACCTCAGCGTGGCAATGGAAACTTGCAGCGCACATTTCGAACGTGCTTTCCATGCCAAAAGCCCGCCAGTTTTTTAACCCAGAACTATGCCTGCATGTATTTTCTTTCAGCATTTCTATTTCTTGTCATCATCTCCTTTACATGCTCATTTCAATTTCGCAGTAGCAGCATTAATATTTTTTGTTTTTGTTGGAATTGTACATAAACCAATATTCCTATGTAATTCGTAATTTTTGTAACGTACGCCATACGAAGTGACCTATAGGCTAAAGCTCGACACAAGTTTCTTCATGGTTAATACAAAAGCTGAGAAATTTGACACCTATTTAGGTATAATTTTATAGTGAATAATTATAAATTATGAAAATGTCACAAGTTATCCAAATATTACCTAGTCGGGCTTAAACTGCCCCATGTAGGTAGGATATATACGTACCTCTAATGTTTTTTTTTGAAACTAAAACTTTTTTTTTTACAAATATATATATATTACCTAGAGAGGTACTCTGATTATCCGAAATTTAAGTCTAATCATAAATTAAATATTCCTAATTAATTTGAATCAGCATTTTTAATGACGGATATTATATTTTTACGATCAAATAGCACGATATATACATATGGGGTAGAAAATTAAGGTAGGATTTTAAAAAAAATCCGAAATGGTCACATCGCTCACGGCACGTAACATTATATCTCTAGGCAGTTCTTACAAATGCCATAAAGAAAGCACTATCTTTGTTACTGATTATGAATAGGATAAAAAAGGGATTATCGACGCTTTTTCATCATAGGTTGGTTGTGCAAAAGATGCTGTCAAAGAAGGTGCTTGTGCCATAAGTCCCCTTGGGCGTTACTCACCTAGCGTTGTGCCTATTAAATACATTAATGTGTGTATTTAATAGCCACAGTTTATTGAATGAAATATAGTGTCTTCAGCGATGGAAGTGTCAGTAGCATCAGTATCTGCAGTTAATACCCCTGCTATAGAAATTTATGATAGAGAAGTAGATCGATGTCCCACAATTATAACGATAGAAACAAAAGTTACTGATAATTGTATAAGTAATAGTAGCAGCAGCAGCAGTAGTAGAAGTAATAGCAGTAGTATAGTAGTAATAGTTAAAGAAGTAGTCATGGTAGTAGTGATAGCAGTAGTATAGTAGTAATAGTTAAAGACGAGAGTTAGTAGTCATTGTAGTAGTGATAGTAGTAGTGTAGTAGTGCTAGTAGTAGAAGTAATAATAGTAGTAGCAGTTGAAGTAGAAGAAATAGTAATAGTAATAGTAATAGAAGTAGTCATGGCAGCAGCAGCAGTAGTAGTAGTAGTAGAAGAAGTAATAACAGTACTACTAGTAATAGTAGAAGTAGTAGTACTACTAGTAGTAGAAGAATTAATAACAGTACGTTTAGTAATAGTAGTAGTAGTAGTAGTAGTAGTAGTAGTAGTAGTAGTAGTAGTAGTAGTAGTAGTAGAAGAAGTAGTAGTAGTAGTAGTAGTAGTAGTAGTGCAAAAGCAGGAGTAGTAGTATTAGTTGCAAATAATTAATTGGAAAAATAAAAATCGTAGACTTGTAGGCCTCCGGATAATTGCACAATTATGAGACACAATAATATGCTCACGGTTCAAGGGTTGAATCTTTCACCATCTAGCAAATTACGATTACCGTGATTACTATAGTACACAAGCCTCCCTCAACTGTCGCTTCTTGTTAATGCTCGAAAGTAGAAACTAATGCAATAATTGTTAGTGCCCATTTGCGAGCAATCTCTGCTTTATGAACCTAGTGGACATGTGCTCTAAAAAAAAATGAAGCAGGGTTACCCGAGCATTCCGTCGGGATGAGTAAAATGGATTACTAAAGTAATGTGTGACAACAATTACTGGAGTGATTCGTCGCGTTATCCTCCACTACTACATGCTTTTGCATTGAAGTGACCCTAATAAACAATGTTGCTGTGGTACATCGTGATAAGGTCAAAGACTGCGAATGTAACCGAGACGCCGTTTCTCCTTTGGGGGAGGGGTAGTAGAAGTATTGCCCTTACAAGCTAAGTATACATCAAGCGCCACAATTATGATGATGAACAGTTTGAATTTGTTCACATTTTTTTTTTTAAAGAAGGCAGTAAACCACGGGGTAAAGATTCCACTTGCGTTACAATGAACTAAAAAATTGCATGACGGTCTAGTGTTATGTTTAATTGTTCACATCATATTTGCTCGCTATTTTTTTTAGGAAATTGTTAAAAACAGTGATTTACTTTGCTATTTATCTTTTTTTTTCAATTACGTCAAAATACCTTTTTGAGATTTACTAAAAAATTTGCTTGAATTACCAACATTTTGACATGTTTGAGATTTGAAAAGGTGTTACAACCTGTTAAAATCACTACGATTTGCAAGCTGAATGAATGTTGGAGAGGACCTGATAAACGATTACGAAAACCTTGTGTCGAGTCATCGTTGCCACCAAATGAAGGGGAACGAGTAAATGTTAAAACCGCTCGCGACCCTCAGTATGAATTTAGAATGATATAACGGATCTATGATAAATAGAATATGCAGGTAGGCAAAACATGATTTCGTTTGCGGGCTTAGTTTAATAGACAGGAAATGCTGATATTGACATTTTGGGAAGAGCATTAGCATTTAGTGTTCAGTACCGTTTGTTTTAAGGCTGTCACATTAACTCTTACCCATTCTAAAATATGATATACATGTAGAGTAATTTTAGTTTAATTGTTACTGATAAGAAATACAGGGACTTTTCGTCTTGTATCCATTGAAATAACCTGTCAGCAAAATCGATGTCATTGTATTACCGAAGCTCTTTAGTAATATTCGTGTGCATTATCTCTTAAGCCTTTTCCATTATTCACGTAAAATACAGAGCAATATCAAAATCATTTTATGCACAATGCAACTGTAATTAATGTGTTTGACATTTGAGGGAGAGGAAGCCAATAAAATCAAGGAATCTAGAAATGAAAAAATATTTCGCGGTCACATTATAAACTATACATTTCAAGAGAAGCGGTCAAAATGTTTTCATAATTATTACGCACTCGAAACAAAGCCAAGATGTGTCATATACATTACAAAGCTAACGATGGCTTGAAAACGTGTCTCATTCTTGATTTGTAACTGTCGTTGTCTGTTAACTGTAAGTGACCAGAATAAAAGATTGTTAACGAAGAGGCTAGGAAAAATATTATCTGGCGGAGATTGTGTCTGCCTGTGTCAACGACACTGCTGGATAGGAGGGTGAAAAGTCAAGCCGTCTGGGTCGTTGGTTTGGGCATGACGTTAGACAAATATGCTTAGCGCTTGATCTTCGAACTGCCCCTGCTGGATCATCAGTGTGCTATCCTATTGAAGGAAGGCTCCATTGGCGTTTCTCCTTGCTATACCCTCCCCACTCCCCTCTATTTCTCTCGCTCTCTATCATTTTTTCTCTATCAGGGGCGTTGCTAGACCATTTTGAATGAGTAGGGGTGTCGGACCAAATTTTCCAAGAAGTAATTACCCCCCTCGATTTTGGAGATTTCCCCGTAAAACAGTCCATTTTTAATGGGATGGGGTTGGGGAGGGGCTCGCGTCCTACACCATCCCTCTAGTGACGCTCCTGCTCTCTGTCTTTGTACCTTCTTTCCCTTCTTATCCCTCTGCTTTTCTATTCCTTCTTTCCTTTTCCCTGTATCTTTTTCTCCCCCTCTCATTTTCTCTCTGCCTCTCACTCACTCCCCCTCTTTCTCCCTCATTTTTTTTTCTCTCTCTCTCTTTACCCCTTTCTCTTTTCCTGTTCTCCTCTCTCTCTCTCTCTCTCTCTCTCTCTCTCTCTCTCTCGCTATGGCATCGAGACGCCGATTTGGCCAATACAGACTCACTGCCTGACGACTTGGCGTGGCACTTGCGTCCTACCAGCTACAAGTACTTGGCAACGGCAGACAAATCACTACTCAACGCTTATATTAGACAGATTATAATGCGTGTACATGGTTTTGTGTATTCATTATTATGAACCCGTGTTTTAAATGTTAGAAAAATGAAAACAAGGTGAATACACACTTAAAAGGTACAAAAAGGGGTATATGTTAATGTCCCAGGAAACAGTCTATTGCTTCATGTCATGGTATACTTTGGTGACAGAATCTCTTCATAAATGATGTGTTTAGATAACTGAACCAACGTATATACTCAAAACAAGTACCAGGTACATCATAATCATCGTAATTTGAAGACTGTAGAAGGGAACGAGCTTAATAGTTTGTGTTAGACTGTTGGGTGTATGCTTTGACAAATTGACAAATCAGGAAATTCGAAGTTCTTCAGCCTGAGCAAAGATGATAATTCATAGCTTGTACGTAAAATGACAAGGATGTGTTTTATCTGTTATTAGAAAGCGATTATAGATTGATTAGAAAGCTTCTTATTATTCTGCCTGATCTATTTATGTATTTCCTACCACCCTCGTAAGAATAATCCGGAAATAGTACATTTGTTGGAATTTACCTGGAAAAACCCGCATGATTAAATGGCTTTAGCTTTATCGATAAGGAAATTATAAGACAGCGTGTATTTAAAGCTCATATTTAACACTTTTCCTTGATCCGGAAAGTAGTTGATTGCTGTCGACGAGTGTCTGTGTGGTTTGTTTGTTTGTTTGTTTTTGTTTTTGTTTTGTTTTTTGCTAAGAGTGTCTTAAAATTTGCTTTTATGGACAAATAATTTAAACTTTATGAACATTTCCTTTTTCTTGATTTGTCTTAGATTGTAAGAAGAAAAATATCCCAAGAATTTCAGTAAAAATGACTAGCATATGATATTGAAGAAAGGACATTGATGTTATTTATTTTATAATAACATTGTGAGCATGCATCAAATGTTGCTTCACTGTTCGTGTTCATAGTAAAACGTAGGGAAATCTGCAGTTTCCTTCTCTGCTGTGACTGTTTTCAAAGCTGCTTGTTCATTTTTATAACCATTTCAATTATAATTGAATCGATAATTAATGGTTAACAATCAATTTATAAGCAACTCACACTTCCAGTATAATTGTTAATCGTTTCTAAGGTCAGGACCTTAAAGATGGAAGTCCATTGTCTATTTCATATTGTGACCTTGCGACTCTTTTTTTTTTTTTTTTTTTAAGATGGCACAATGTATAACCCCCAATTGAATTTAATTCAGTCTGATGTATGGGACCTAGCTTTCGTTTTCCAACAGCGGTGTATGCTATTTTCATCTCGTTCTTGTAGTCCTTATCTCGTGCCTACGTTCTGACCGCAGTCCCCTTTCAAATCGCAATAACATCCCTTTCTTTAAATGCATGTACCAACATACTACTCAACCGACTTTTGCCTCTTGCCTTTCGAATTATGGCCATTATTCCTACTTTGGCTCAATACTTTCCATTACGATAATTTCACCATTGCTATGTCCATTGTATATCAGGATTATTATGTTCGCCTTTTTTCCATATTCAACGCAATTGAGGAGGTTTTCCCCCGAGATGGACTGTTATGCATAGTTTGCCTGCTGGACATTTTTGTCAATTCTACATTCTTCCCTTCTGTATATTTTTATTGAAATATGTATGTGATGAGTAACTTCGCTGATTGATACCAAACTAATTTTTGATCCCAGAAAAATTGTAAGTGTCGACTTCTATGTCCATTATATCCCACTCTTTGCACATGGCAGTGCTTTTACAAGCACATTTCATAGCTTTTGGGTATTTATGTATCTCTATTGTGCATGCTTTTCCATTATCTTTTCTCGCTCTCTCTTTCTCTCCCTACCTCCCTTACCTAGACCTTTGATCGGTAACTGTTGGTCCATCAAGTGGCTTAATGATTAACGTTAAATCGTTGAGTGTGAGTCAAGTAGCTTGACAATAAAGGTTGCTGCTTATTCCTAAGGCCTAGATAAAGGGGTCATGTATATGTACCAGATTTTAATTTCTCTCTATTACCTTATTTGATTTTTGTTTGTGTGACAACCCAAATTTGTACACCTGCTCTGTTGAAAAAGAGTGACTTTTGGACTTTGATTTTTTTTTTTGTCGGTTAAAATCATAGCAGTTTTGTTTACTTTTCTTTGATTATGATGTCAGTATTTTTATGACCGCCTTGTCCCACTTATCTTTTTTTTTAAACCTCTTATTACGAAAAATTATTTATACCTTTTACAAGTCACCCCATTTCCTCGCAATTTATTCGAGATCATATGAAATTATGATAAATAATGAAAGTACAAAATGAATTATGTGTATTATATAGAGACTTGCCGAGGTATACTTTTTAGCAGGACCGGTAAATCATCCATCATCATAAATGATTTTTACCACAAATTATACTCTTTCAATGTATAGTATAAACCAAGACATATTTCTTATACATTTCATGCATATACATTTCTATAACACCTATCATACTGATTTGAACTCCCTCTTTCTCTAAATTTGCATGTCATTTTCTCCACTTTTAGGTTTATTTGTTCTGTATCAATATTTGCTGATACATAATTGCATTGATTCAATTAAGTACAAATTTGATTTTATTATTTCATCATACACATTTTTATTAACTGTTTGTATTAGCCTGATATGTTTCGTAATATTTTCATAACATTTAAAAAACATATCACAGCATCATGCTATTATGTTTTTTGATCAATATAATTATCATCTTTACAATAATCACGACGAATATTTACTTTTCAGTACTTTCTTTTGGTCATAATTGCTATTGAGCTTATATTATCAGCGTTTGTCCTGTTGGTATCAAGAAGGAGTACACCAAGGTTGTATTCTTGTAACAGTCAACTTCATGACCTGTGAGAAAATTCATACTCTCCTAAAATGTTTGACATCACTTTCAAATTTGAGGCTTACCTTCCATTTAAATCATAATTCAGACAAAAAAAGAATCATATACTGTATAAAACTTTAGAATAACGAGAAGTAGATGTTCTGAAATCGTTTTTAAATGGATTGAAGTCGATTCAATCACAATGTGAAGGGAAAAGATTGTTCTTCAATAGCAAAGAGGATGGTAGAGTACTATCAAGCCACATTTTTACTGGCATCAAGCCAATAGACGCCTGTTGATGAATCTGTAAACAACCAAAACACATGTAGATCAAATTCACAGTTAGATATTCCAAGAAGGTACGAGGGAGGCGTATGCTTGCATTTTCAGACCTAAAATATTGAGATTAAAAAATAGTACTAATATTCAGTTCTTGTATAGCATATATCACATATTTATCAATGTCTCAATGCGATTCCAAAGAGTTTTGGATTTTTACCTGGCTCAGTCTAGCTGCCCTAATGAAGGCGCTGAAGCTTCAAGGAATAAATTCCTACCGGTATCCATCTACTTCACCGGGTCGAGAGAGGCAAATCAACGAGATTACTGTCTTGCCATAAGACGTTCGAACCCGGTACCTCTACAATAAAATAAGTCATATGACAGTGTTCGGGATTAAAATCAGTAGTGATTTCCATCATGATATTTGTGATGAAAAAATGAAGAAGAATCACTTATCCTGTTCTATCGTATATAAGATAAAAACATTTATTCTATACTTTCTGAAATATGATGTGTATTACTGGAGCTCTAGTGCTGTGAATAGCATCACCTGCTGTGCTTATTTGGGGGATTTGATTCCCCTACCCCTTTTTGGAGGAGGGGCTCTATGAAAATTAATCCATGCGTTTGATGAACCTTCAGGAATGAATGTTGCAATGGTTTTGGAAAAAACAACAACGTGTAGTTCGCAAATTTGCGTAAATAGATAAATAAATTCATGCAACTTTAAAGACAAAAAAAAAAAAGAACAAAAAAATACTTATCAACAGATAAAGCTACTACGTACCAGTAGCGAGTACCAGTTGCAATTACCAGTTGCGATTACCAGTTTTAGTGGAGAGCGTGTTCCAGTGACGAACTCTACAGTGTGTGCACCCATGAAGGATTGGGTAAAAATTCTGCCGAACTGTGGGACAACTCGGAGCACTGTGAAGGGGTCGCTGGCTGCTCGGAAATAATCTATGATGAAAACCCTTTTCCAATTTTGTAAATGAGAATAGATAGTACACATAAAGTATTTAATCATTCTTCCAAAGAAAGATTGTAAGAGAAAATAGTTCAAAACCCCTCCCCATTTAAAAATTCTCACAGGGTTGCTTTCGTTTCAACCGTTTTCTTGCCTGTTTCATTTGGAAAATTTCAAATCTCGTGAACCAGAACAATTCATATACGAATGACAAACAAAATCATAACAATGAATTATAAAGAAAATATTACGCCCTCGCATATTCCATGTCTTGAATGGCATTACGTGACGGCAATCAACCTTGAAATAATAATGAGAACGTGAAAAGAACGATGTTTGTTGTCCCTGATTTTCATTTATTCTACCTTCTCTTTTACTCACTACTGATGCACTGGAGTTTGGATTTAAGGCGGAGAAAGAAAAAGCAAGCATGAGGGCAAAAACTTTTCAACGAGCTACCCTGGCCCGATGGAGCATTAACGCATTAATATTACAAGTCTATTCAAACAAATTTGATCCTTTCATACATCGGAGTTCACTCACCTGACATTATGCATTCAAGTGCGAGCACAATAGATATTAACATTGATAAAGCTGACGTCAGTCGCATAACGAGATAGTTGTTTAGGAATCTAATATCTGACGCGCCTCCAACCCTCTCAGATCGATTATAATTGCAAATCATTCGCCTTGGTCAGAACTCTTTCAGACGAGATTCGGTGTTGCAATTAAATGGTTTTGTTCATTGGTTCCTATACATTTTTCGAACGTACCCTGCCCTCTAAACAGAGTTCTACCCCTCTTCCCAGATCACCCACTCCTCCAAAAGAAAGGTTAATGTCATTATCAGGTCACATTCTCAATACGTTAGAAGTTACAAAAAATAGAAAGGAGCTAGAATTTGATCGAGTGAATGGAGCTCCTATCCCTTTAACATCTTCGCACCAAATCTTCCCATCAATCGCGCCAATGAATACATTTTCTTTTTACTCGCCTGTAATCGAGGGCAACTCGCGATGTATCTTATGCCATGGACATCAGGAAACGATTGGTAGGAAACATTTGCATTGACGGAAGTTGTTGCTTTGCCATCGAAGATTCTCCCAATCATCACCATTTCCATCATCCTAGCTAAATAATTTCAGTTTTGGCCATGGTATGTGCGAAAACTCCTCACTAAATTCTACCAAATATTACCGCTTTCCATCATCCTAAATAAACAATTTCAGTTCGGCAAGGCTTAATCGAAAAAATTCTCACTAACTTTAACCAATCATTACCGTTTCCATCATCCTAAATAAACAATTTCAGTTTTGACCGTGGCTTTTGCGAAAGCTTCTCACAAAATATAACCAATCATCACCGTTTTCATAGTCCTAAATAAACAATATCAGTTTTCAACCAAGGTTTACGCCGAAATAATCTTTCAAACCAATTTTATATGAAAGGTAAAATGACTGAGTAATAAATAACCAAATATTAAGAAGACACCGGGTTGTCTACTGTAATTTATACGCCGTCCCATACGGTCATATCCGTGTGGGTACCTTTATAGGCGGTGTATGTTTACAACAAGTTTCTTTGAACAATTGTATACATAGATGCTTAAAAGGTCATAGGAAACTTCATTATTTCATATTGACTGTATGATGAGCATTTCTCTTAAAACTGCTGTTTCACATCCAGAATTTAAATTCCTATCTATGCCGCTATCAATACTTTTAACTTCATAAATTTGGGTATTGTCTGACATAAACTGCAATATTTCCTTTCAGTACGTTTTCGGAATTACCTATACTCTAAATTTTAAAGGTTACATCATGTTTCATTAATAAGTTGTCATTTAAATGTGCAGGTGGTTTTCATCACTTATTCCAGTTTTAAGCTTTATAAAAACTAAGTTCCTATTTGTCATCAGTCAAAATGTTCTTTACAAGTTATGGTTACGTCGTCATTTTAACAGAAATATGAAAAATCAAATGACGAATAACGAATAATCTTTCAAAATAGATAATAAAAATCTTTATTTGATTTGATTTATCGCTTTCAGCACAATTCATGACTCCCCCACCGAGCTATCGCATTGTTGAAATTAGCATCCTTAGTACCAGCATGTATCTCCATATATATATATATATATATATATTTATTAATTTGTTTATTTATTTTGGCTTCTTTGTTTTATACTGCAGGGTTGGCCTGTTCAGTTATGCAAAAATACTTTCCAAAGGGGCCCTGTAGTTTAACAAATCATATATATATATATATATATATATATATATATATATATATATATGAAGTAATCTCAAAGATCAAAGAGGTCAATGCCATTCTGAAATGAAGTAAACATTAATTGTCCTAATGCGGCGTATAAGAACCATTAGATATGTTGATCATTTGTGATGGATTCAATCAGATACACCTCTGTTTATTACTAAAAAAAAAATAGAATATATCAATATGATTTTGATACACTGAAAGAGCTGAGAGACAGAATAATGTTAACTAATTCTACGTAAAGTAAACGCCCTTCTGCCTCTCCGCAGACGATCTTAACCTTAGCGACTCCATAAGCATTATATATGAATATATATATATATATATATATATATATATATATATATATATATAAATATATATATTTCTTAATTATTTCTTATTATTATTTTTTTGTTAAATGTATGTATTTATTTATAGCTATGAATACGTGTTAGGTTTTTTTCTGTACATTGGTACTGAAATGATGATTTTAAGATGCAAAACTAACATTTAAGATTCATGTTTTTAGTAATAATATTAAGATTAATTTTTGTCCGGATTCCTTACAAGGCTGTGCTTATTTAAATAAGCATTTCGGGGCGAACAAAAATACAGTGAAAGCACTATTAGATGGATTCAATTTCAAGCTATCCCTAAGTCATTATTTGAGGAGGGGAAGAGGTTGTGTTATGTTAATGACTTGAATAAAGGGAGAAATGTTTTAAAAATTCAAATTTGCTGCTTATAAGACATGTTAAAAAATGTTTAGTATTGCATGGAAAGACGTATAGTACACTTCATTAGTAACATGTGGTAGAAGTTCACTCCATATGTTATGATTAGCACAAACAACGCTGTTTTTCAACTGATTTATTTGCACGCCATTTACTTTAGAAAGATCACTTTAAGTGATGAATAATAAATACTTTTTTTTTTTTATCTTTCTAAATATTCATTTTGAGGCTTGCCGATGATTTTTATAGTTTCTACGTTTGTAAGTTTGTTTTTCCGTCATAGAGAGAGAGAGAGAGAGAGAGTTTTATAAATAATATATTGTTCTATTGCTTATGCCATCTTTTCTCTGCAGAAAAGTGCGAAAAAATAATAACAAACAGACCCTGATTGTATATAGAACACTGTCTAACGCCGTCTGCATATCCAATGTAAGCATTCATTTCTTACCAGGTCGCATCCAGATTTCACATGAAATAAATCTATAAGCACATCTGAAAAGTCCTCAAAGAAAAAAAGGACATGGGCGGGATTATGACGACGTGTTATATTTTTTTGTGCATTACAGACGAATATTGGTTATCTGGAGCTATATGTGAACTTAAATCTTATCTAACAATGGCGTATCACATGGAGGAAAAGAAGTTTTACGTATGGATGCAGAATACGAATTTGCACGGTTTGATTTGTTTTCTATTTTGACCCCCATGATTTTATATTTTCTGTCTCATTTCGTCAAATTATATCTAATCTTTCAGTTCTGTCAGTTCATTTCACATAGTTTCTCATACTTTCAAACCAGTTTTATCAGTTGATTTGTCTTTTTGGGAATTGTGCATATAAACTGAACAGTGCTCTTTATCTCATTTTTAAATGTATATTAACTTTTTAGATGTATATATATATATATATATATATATATATATATATATATATATATATATATTACGTATTTTTACAGTGTGTGACCAAAACAAATTTCCATGTATTCATGTGAATCTTGATGAATAAAAGAATTGAATTGAATTGAATTGAATTGAATTGAATAAAAACATGTTTACATTAGTAAAAACATGCAATTTCACATTTTAAAAATGTACATAATTGGAACAGTACATGTATAGACATATTATTAAAAAACGGAATGAGACACAGCTGTTAAAAGAAACAGATTAGCTTTTGTCAGGACAGCTTCCTAAGTAATTTTGAATTTAATGAATATATATTAGAAAAATCTGTATGGCTTCTCTTTTCTCTGTTTATAATAAAACTACATAAATATATTTATGTACATGTATATGAATAATTAAATGTAAAAATAAAATTACACAGACACACACACAGACTTTTTTTTGTCTTTTCATAATTTTTTATTACTTGATTCAGTTTTTTTCAAAATGAATATTACAAATTAAGCGTTAATTACACAATATAATTCAACATGGCAATAAACACAATACAAATTATATATTTCCATAACATGCCATCTATAAACAAACAACAATGGTACAATTTAACTGAACAAGGTATAGATTAAAACCTGATAGGTGCAAATTCAAAGTATATAGGGCAATTGTAATAATGAATATATGTATATTTTTTTAAACTGTTTGTGATATTATAGTGTATGACCTCCTTCCGTCCAACATTCAAAATAATTCCATTTCTTTAGATGTAGACTTAACTTATTTCGAGCTATTGCCTTTTTACGTTCGTTATCTTTATTCTCTAAAAGTGCATTATAGATTTCTTTCTTTGTTGGGGGCGTTCCTTTTGATCTCGCATTGTATATCATATATTTTATGAGTATAATTATATGGTTAATGTACATATGCTTTTCTGATTTTCCATCTAACCCAACCAAAATCTCCTCCCATTTTAAAGTATCTAAGTGCATCCATTTCATTTGTTCCCCTATTTCTTGCCACAATTTTTTTAACAAATTTACATTTCATGAATAAGTGATTATATACGTCAATTTCCTTTCCACAGAAAGAACATAAGTTAGATGATATAAAGCCAAATTTATACAGTTTATCATTACAATATAGGATACTATGTAATAATCTAAACTGAAATTCACGTAATTTACCATCTAAAGTACATAATCTCGGGGTCAAAAAGGAAGTCGCAATTCCAGATGGAGTATTTAAATGTGCTATTTCCGCGTGTCTAAACGTAAATGTTTCATTTATATTATCTATAAAGATTTTATAACATAATTTAGAAGTCAGTCCTTCATATGATATTATTCTATCACCTACTTTATACATTAATTCCGAGTAATCGATCGTGTCATTTATCTCTTCGTCTTTTTCCCTTTTCTCTTTCAAATTCATCGGCAATGCTGAATAAATGCTGCTAATGTAGAATAAATCGTTGGCGTCAAGACCTTTTTGTAGAAAATAGCTAACTAGCCTTAAATGGCCTTCTTTATCTACAACATGCTTAATTTGATATATATTAGGCTCAAATAGTTTTCTGTTAAATAGTGTTTTCTGGCCAAAACGGATTAAGGTATTATTAAAAATCATTTGATCATTTGACACAGACACAGACACACACACCCCCACACACCCACACACACACCCACACACACACACACACACACACACACACACACAATATATATATATATATATATATATATATATATATATATATATATATATAGTATAAATGGTCACAAGACTGAGATCTTAAGGGTAAATCACTAACTTTCAAGTGTCTGATGTGCCTATGTGCTCCAAATACACTAATTCACTTTTTCATTAAAAATTGCAAGGAATGCAGACACCTCAAAAATAGAAAAGAAACAATCAAGCAACCACAAAACAAAGAGAACACGCACACACACACACAAAAAGAAAACATATAGACTGTATGTCACATTGTTCTGTTCAGTAACAATTTACAAACAAACGTCCTTCATTTATTGCATTGAAAAGCATAAATAAGCTTCTAGTTACTGTTTACATTCTACAGTACCGATATCTTAGGTCTATATGAGCGTTTTATGTATTCAGATAAAAAAATTATGTGGAAAAAAAAAGAATTAATTTTCCCTCTATATAATTCTTCCCTGCAAACACTTAAAAAAGGCGAAAAAATATATAGGCACAGTCGCTTCAAAATAAAAATAGACAGAAAAGATTTGCGATGGTTATCTTCGACTTTCCATTCCAATTTCTCCTCGAATAACGCTATGTTTCAAAATGCTAAATTTGACATTTTAGCTTCTGACAGTTTTTTTGATTATCAAATGATGGTAATATAGCGACGAACTTCACACAGATTTACAGCTCTTTGCGTGTGATCCAAGAGGTTATTAGAAGTAGTATTTATGAGAATATGGACCTCAAATACTGACTTTCTTGAGCTCTGATTAGCCTATGGGAAATGTACTGTATATACATATAATCCTTCCCTTGTAGGTATTATAAGGCATACTGCTTATTATTTTTTATCCGGGGACGAGTAATACCCACGTTCAATCAAGACTCCTGACTATAAATATGTATTTTTGATAGTTATTATGCAGTTTATTGCTTATTTATTATAATTACAGTGTAGATTGGTAGCTCTTTAAGCTCACGCATATTTTCAGAGAAGAACGGTTGAAACATAATTGTATGCCAATCTCACCATCGGTCATATTTTCTTAGCAGATGACTTTGTGGTTTTTATACTGCCTCCCCAAAACAGGGTGTAATGATTTTTTTTTTTTTTTTTTTTTTTTTTTTTTGTCTTGATGTCAGATGATGTCAGCAATTGTTAAAGGTATCTGTCTGGGTGATAAATGAATAGACTTCAGAGTGTCAAATTTACTTTTTGTGTTGCCGTGATTTACACGAGAATTTTAGGTCAACTACACTTCTGGTATTTTAGTGTATACATCGTATCAATATTAAACAATTTTTGAATGACAACAGAAAGCGTTTTGGCATAGTGTGTTTACATGGATAGGACAGTAAGAATCACTGAACTCTCCATGTGGACCAAACCCGCTGTTACACCGATCGCTCTTTTTATTAAGTTCCTGGCTTCACCCACTGGAGTGCTATCGCCTTCCATCTGTGGAGATTGTTCCAAGTGATCGGGGAAACGTTCAGTATTTGATTGATGCGGCCCTACATATATGTAAACACCACATCTTACCAGGGTATAAGTCATGAACTTTAATAAGACGGCCCCCACCTCAATTATGATGTCAATCTTCGGAAGGAAGAAAGAAAGAGAGGGAGGAATACAGTAAAAAAAATCGACAGAGAGTTTAAAAAAGTAGGAATGGGGAGATGGAGAGAGAGTTGGAGAGAGATGAAGAAGACATGGAAACCTACCGGGTAGAAAGAAGGAATCGAGCTTCTTTGGGTCGCAGTATCTTAACATAATTGGATGTTTTTCCTGTTCGTTAGCTTGAGGAGGCTGTCCGCACCTGTCTTAAAGTCCAAATGTAAAACGGTGGAAGAGAAAATGAGAAGTCTTCCTATATAATTATATATATAGAGAGAGAGGGGGGGGGGGGGCTCTCTGAATTAGGAACGACTGTACGTTTCGAAAATGTGGAATATCTCAATAATATTGGCAATAATGCATTAATATCTTACTATGCATCAATCTCTTCCTTTACGCCAATAAGTTGACACTCATTTATATATATATATATATATATATATATATATATAATATATATATATATATATATATATATATATATATATATATATATATACATAATTGTAAGGAAATAACATACAACAGCTTTGGTAACTCTCGTGCAAATGATTATAATTGTGAGAAATTTCTCATAATTATATATATATATATATATATATATATATATATATGGTGTGTGTGAGAGAGAGAGAGAGAGAGGGGGGGAGAAAGGCAGACTGGGAGGGAGTAAACTTTCTTTAGATAAAATGCAACATTGCGGTATCTATTTTGAGCTCATCGGCTTCAGTCGATTTTAAACGGTGTATTTGGAAAGGTCACAGAGTTGAACTAGTCGATTCGATTACATTATACAATCTTAAAGGCACAGTGGGAGTAATAGAGACTTTCAGGAATGTTTATGTTAGACATAACTATTATAAACATTGTGAAATTTTTTTTTTGACCCGAAGCATGAAATTTCGTGGGATTTTTATCTTTATGATCTTATAGTGTGTGTGTATATAAGATTATAATGAAATATATATATATAGATATATATATATATATATATATATATATATATATATATATATATATATATATCATAATATAAAGTGTTTTTTTTTTCTCTCTCTTTTTATTATCCGTATTTAACATTATATAAAGACATAAACATATATATATATATATATATATATATATGTCCTTAATGTCAGAAATTATTAAGAGGCCTAGATGCTTGAGTTTAGGAAAAACATTGGAAGATTGGTATATCATCGACTTTCTAGGCAATTTTACTCTATCTTGTCCCATATGTGCATATCCGTGTTGGTGCTTTTGTGTCTGAATTAGAAAAGGCTCTATATAAATGACTGATATCATTAATATCATATATATTTCCTGTAAGCCACAACAAATAAGGTAGAATGAAACTACTCATGGATGATTTATTTTACATACAACACCATGGAGATGCATTTGAGATGCATGGTATATTGTTTTTAAATCTAGTTTTTCGTTAAGTGAGGTAGTAAGTGAAGCAAATTAAAATAGAAAGGGTGTATATGAGCAATAGTGCCTCACGAAATTTTATTCAAATCTATTTATAACAAATTGTAGTGTACATTAGACTGTAATTTAGAGTGCATGTACTGTTATGACTACCATTTAAGACGTTGATTATCTGATGGTTTTAGGTATGGCAAAAAGTAGCAAATGTACTTTGAAAATTACTTGAAAGGTTGTTAAAAAATATTGATATATATCAAGTTTGTGAATGGGGAAGTTATCTAAATACATGCGTTTTGTTTCTTGTTTTTTAATTCATTTTATAATATTAATTCATTTATAATATGTGTGTCAATTGTAGTTCGATATTGTAATGGTGACTGCATTTTACTTCTCACGATGTACAGATATCACCATTTATTATAGTAACCAAGTAGCATCCAGAGAAAATGATTATATTTTATTTCATTTTTTTTCATTTTATTTCTACAATAACGGCAAATAAATTTACAAAGGCTTTCACTTTACAAATATCATTATGAGCTAAGAAAAACCAACAATAAAGAATGATACAAAATGAAATATACGTTTTGATTAAGTGGTAAGTAAATAAATAATATTTAGGCTTGAATCAATTTTTGAATCATTTTGAGCTTAGCCTGTTACAAAGTTTAAAGTTAGATATAGTAACTCAAGTTTGCAGGGATTATATATATTGCAAATATGGTTCACCGAGAGAATAATGTGCAAAAAATAGACGGGTGATGCCCGGATGGTCACTGATAACACTTATAAACATTGTGACTTATTAGATAACAGAAATCATAGTAGGGCTATTGATATTGGCTTCGTCTCCAGAAAACAATAGGAACAGCTCTCTTTTGTCTCATTTCCGCCTGAGATAATATTCCAAGCAGTTTCATGTTCTTTGCAAATTAATTAAAGTTTAAACTATTGACAGAAAAAAGAAAGAAAATGAATACATCACATAACGCATTCATCATACAATCTTATAAATGCTTGGTAAAATAGTTGTGTACAGGGAGGTAATTATGTATCGAAACAACATTTGGCTTTTCTATACCTATGTTTAATATGTTGCGAAATAAAAATCATCTGTTACCAAAAATTAAAACTCATTGAGCTAAATATGGAGTTTCAGAATGCTCAGCAACGAGGTCGCTTTTACCCACTATTTTAAGAACGTATTATCTAATTTACTGGAATGATTATGTCATGCTCTTTCCTCCTGAAATCGGTTTTGGATAATGCACGTCTAAATTGTTTGCGTTAAAAAATGAAATTTCTTCGCTGGATAATCATTAAGTAGCAAAATAACAGTGAAAGGGTTAGCAAAGAAAGATATGCTTATATTTCTGGGCAAAATGGACATCTCCAACATTGTCAAATCCCTATCAAATCTTTCGCGTATATAGTTGTGCCCTTTTACCATTGTATATATACTTATCTCCATAACTATACAATCAATCAAAATGGTTGCTGATTTCTTCACTTGCAGACATTTACGGAGAAAGAGAGGCGAGTAAAGTTCAAGGATATATTTCTTTTTTTTTTTTAGACAGCTCTCGGAAATCTTGAGCTGAGGTCAAGCAGGAAACGCGCGGATTGCTTTTGAGGTCACCGTGTTGTCATGGTGTGACTTGAGAGTGATAGATGACGAATAAAGAAGGAGGTAATCTCCTACCGATATTATAATGAACCTGTTGCTTAAATGTCATTGTCGTGACAAATGCAGGTTCCTGTGGGGATTAATGCTTCAGCCAATGGAAGGTGGCGTTCCGTCAAGATTAGGATGTTTTCACAAATGTTTGATAAGAGAGAATTGTATTTTTTATTTGGTCAGAAGTTTCATGGTATGGTAAACGCGCGGGCTCTTAGTGTAGAGTGTAAAGCGGATATAAGCACCCCGATCGATTGACATGCTTATAGATTCATCTTCCATTTTTGTTGTAAGAAAGTGATTGTCAAATCTTGTTTATGATAGCGTTTGTATCTCAACACCACTACACGATATAAAAAATTAACCTAGAGAATTTTTGTACTTTGAAGGAACGTCAGGCTACCATTTTACCCTTACTATTAAACTGAACACACTAAAGAGTCACTAGAAAAATGGATTACCTTTATGTATTCAAAATAAAAATGGGAACAAATGAAACATGATATGACTAATATGAGGGTATACTTTCGTTGGATTAGGACAATAGGAACTTTATCTCTTCCAGACGAATCAAATATACGTACTGTATGTAATAGAGCTGACCTTATATAGATAATCGTTTATCATTTTTGACTATAATTGTTGATAATAACGGAAAGAGCATGATTCCTCTTTCAAATTTCTGTGCTTTCTTTCGGTGTTCATACTAAGCATTTATTGAGCATGAATTAAAGTATTTTCCTCTCCTCATTAGCATTATCTGTTTCTCACTCAAATTTATACAGACAAGTATATTTACCAGAATTTCATACAATACGAGCATGATCTATCTGTATGTATTTCATCATCATGATCATTCTGTGTGACTGACTATGACTGTCTGTTATTGCCACAAAAGAAAAAAACGATGACGCACACTTTTGATATGTATGTTTATTAATCAAATTCATGGGTCGAGCGAATTATGAGCAATGGACTTGTTTTTTTTTTTTCATGGAGACCGCGTGGTGCCTACTTTCATGTATCTAACTATTCCGTGATCTATACACGACTTGAAGTACTTTCGCCGGCCGAACCTCGCGGCGTCTATTATACCGCTTTCTCGTTGCCTGCATCCATCCATCTATCTGGCAAACGAATGCAAGCCAAGCTAGCTATGCGGAAGACATTGAACTCTATGGCAGTTTACGCGGTCACATTCTCAAAATAAAAAGAGTGGATAAGTGGAAAGGGGCAATTGAGCGTAGTTAGATTTCTAAAATTACATTTAGCATGGAAATTATGGTTGGTATCGAATCGTGTTGCCCGAAGGCTTGTAGGATAGGCGGAAGAGCTTATTCCGTTACCTGTGTATATAACACGGCACTCCTTACAGCCACTTGGAACTTGCCATTCAGCTCCCTCTCTCACTCAGTCATACGAGGAGGTCTCTGTCAGGGGTGGCAATTCCTCCGTGAATGTCTTTCTCTGCATGCATGCTCTTCACAGGCCATGTTTGCTCGATTGGTATATGACTGTGTATAGACCATGGACGTCGAACCATCACATGAATGCTGTCATAAATATCTAATGTATGCACGTTTGTCTATGAACCAGAATGTAAAGACTGCGGGAGGTATGATGTGAGACGGGCGACTCAGACATGATGAACCGATTGCGCACCGCCAAGAAACGTTCCAGTCATTTCTTTGTACGATGCGGCGATTCACAGTCATGTCATTCTCTCCTTCAAATACGTCATTGATGAGGATGGATTAGTGATATTGATGAAAATTATGAAAAGAATTTCAGATTTTATTGGTTTGATTGTTGTTTAACTAAAAAGTAAGACTTTGTATGGAATAGAAATGCATTTTTTCATGAAGTAACAACACTGATATTACTGAGATTACTGTTTTTGGTGGAAAAGAAAACAAGATAGTATACTTGCTGCCCTTACCAAAAGCTTGCAGGACAGAGAGCGGTCATTATTAAAAGGAAACTGATATTAAAGGACGAAACTATGTAATTCATATACACAGAGTACAGCAATATATAAAGACAGAGAGAAAGAGAGAGAGAGGGTGGAGGGAGCAGTACAAAGGGTTGTAGATACATGACAGGTCTTATCAAAGAAATGACACATTTGCAAAGAGAAGCAAGATAGAGAGATTGAGAGAGAGAGTGGGATATAAAAAATATAAAAATAAGCACATAGGAGAGAGGAGAAAGGAGACAGAGGAAAAGAATAAGGATTTGATAAGAAACGAGACAGAAGGATGACAACTCGATTAGAAATCTAAATCAATTAATAGACGGTCGGCAGAGGGCACGCGTCCCTCCGCAGTACAGATTTCTCCCTTCCTCGTGTTGTGCTATAAAGCTTGTTCAAACCACAGTAGGTCCATGTTCCAACTGATGCACCGAATGCCACTTCATCTTGCAGTTAGACAGCAAGAAGTCGACACTTTGTGCCATCCATGATCCTATATGGGTTTTTTTGTCCTAGGAAAAACTGAAGATCGCAAGACTTCCGATCTAGAGCAATAGCACGGACTTCTGAACCGTCCTTCTTTTCGCTGGTAATTTCGCTGGTAACATGGGTAAGTAAGCACGGAGATAGGATTTAAAATGACCGCAAATCTCGTGTGTCAGCTCGCCAGCGAACTTGGCCGTTGACCTTCGTTCCTTGTCTAGCCAGGTTCAACAGCCGTCCGTAGGTGACATACTTCTTTGACCCGTCTTGTATTATCGTCTTCGTAATCCAAACCGTTTGCATTTCCCCCTGCTCTTTTCTCTTTCTTAAACGTCTTGCCTCCTGACTCTGCATTTCTATTCCCTTTTTCACTTTTGATATGGTCGAAGTCGGAGAGCGATCTGCTTTGTAATTTGATGCTGAGCAGCCAGTGTCCATTTTGGCCGTTTCGGCGTCGGGCTGAACTTGACCGCTGCCATTTCTAGTAGTCCGAGTAATATAATAGCTCTTACATTAGCATGTTATTGTAGTTGATTCCAGCGAAGTTTTACGCTACGTCTTACCCCCCCCCCCTCTCCGTCCGTCTATCTGCCTCCCAGTCTTTCCTTTACTCACTCTCTCTCTCTCTCTTTCTTTCATCTCCATTCCTTCCTTCCTCTATGTCTCCCTCTCTCTTTACTGGGCCTTATTTTCCTTTCTTTCGTCTGTTCCTCTGATGCTAAACGATTACGTTTCCTGGCGTGAGTGCCAGTCTGGTTTTAATCAATATATTTCATTTTTGTCCGTATCGAATGGTTTAGTGTATAGGTCTTTGTCTCTTTTTCTCTCTCCAGTCTGTCTGTTAATATCTACCTGCTTCTTCTTTTACCTTCCTTTTCATTCCTCGTATTTTAATCGCCATCTACCTTACATCTACTCTTACCTAGCTTCTGGACTCGCACCCACACGCACACACACACATACACATACCTTCGCCCCACCCCCACGTCCGCGCACATATCACCTCATTCAATTTCTCTCTCTCTCTCTCTCTGCATCTAACTCTCCTCTCTCGATCTTTCTTTTTCAGCCTCTCTGTCTATCTGTCTCTCTCCCTCTTTCCTTTTTTTTCTCCACCATCTTCTCTGCCCGCCCATCGCTTGCTCTCGTCCCCTTCGCTATAGCGTCTCAGCACATAACCCTCTCTCGCTCTCTTATATATATATATATATATATATCACTCCTTCTTTCTCCACCATCTCTTCGTCTGCCCGGTCATCGCTCGCTCTCATCCCCTGTCTCCCTAGCGTCCCGTCCTTCCCGTCAATCCATCTTATCTCGATCTCTCCTCACTCATAAAGAATACATCATCGTCGGGTTCGCGGATCAGGTGCTGGTCACAATTTTGTTATCTAATTTCATGCTGGAGGTTATTGTCCGCCACAATTAAAGAGCTGGATCGCAGGGGATCCCTCTATATGCATCGCTCAGTTGACGTTCGAGATGGGTTAGGTATTAGGGTAAGTAGAAGAGGGGGACATGTAGGTTTAGACCCAAAGAGGTGAGTGTAGATGTAGTTTAATACGTATATGGTAAATACATTAAAGAATTTTACCCAAATAAAAAACAGGCACATAGACAGAAGAGAGGGAGAGAGAGAAAAGGAGATAAGGAGACGTACATACATAGGATATTGGGAGAGGAAGGAATAGATAAATATGAATACCCTGTTGACTCCATTATTTTGTTCTTCAGGTTCATCAACTTGCAAAACTAACTTTGCTGTAGCCAATTCCAATAATTGCCCCTACCTTCCAACCCTTTCACAAAATAGCCACCCCCTCCCTCCCTCCACAACGTGAAGTTATCCATATGACGTATCCCGTCGTCGGTCTGTTGCTAACACAGTGTGACAAAGATCACATTAAATTATGGCATCGCTGCTCTGTGGATCAAGAAAAATGATGCGCGTTCAACTGACGAGTCAGTCCTGTCGTAAATTCATTGAATTAAACAATCTGTGACAGGTAGTGTCCGTCTCCGCTCACATCAGGAACAAACAGGAACGACAAAACAATGTTTTAATCTGTTTGCGGTTTGTCTGGCAGCACTTTCGAAATATCTCTACTCGATTTCAATACACATACACCTTTTTAAAAGAAAAATTACAATAAAATTTGCCAGATGCGGACGGTTTCCTCCCTTTTTTATCGACTTTGCTGATGTACTTCGATGGACGTTCTCTAGTTCTGTAGTTCTGTGGAGGTGTTCTTAATGTGTTAATGATAATTTTCAAATTATCAAATCAGCTTTATATTTCCGCAGAAAATCTTGCAAAATCTTGCAATATGACCTTTGTAAAGATGCGATGGTCTCGAGAAATTTTTTTCAGTCATAGTCACTTACAGAATGTTATGATGTTTAAAAGAAAACACAAGTCTATCCTCCATTTGAAAATACTGAAAAGTTATGATATATAGTAAATGAATTCTGTAGAAATTCTCACCTTTCAGATGCGTCAATATTCAAAATAGATATAGATAAATGTGTGTGTGTATAATCATATAAAATAGTTTTTATTTTACTGCTTGGTGACATTTTCCTTATTTTCCTTGATGATCTGTCCCGAGATAAGGTTTGTGTAGACCTTTATTTAAAACGATTATTTTTCTAGTCATTGAATTTACATTAAGTGATATCTGTCATATTCCTTCACAAACACTTGCGAGCGAAAAATACGCTATACTTTGGACGTTTTCATGGGTTGTAGTTTTTTTCGTAAACGTACTCTTTCCACATCTACTTTAGATGTAAATCTGCGAATTCTCACATAAATGGTATTATGGCGGTTCCCTCCCAAAATGGGATCTATACCAAGTAAATTTAGTCTATTTTGTCCAATTATACTACCTACAACACCCACTCGCCTTACTTTAACGTGCTTATTGCAACCTATTTCGTTGTATTTTGTTAATACGATAAAATGTGGGATTGATGTTTCTTTTTGGGTTTTTTTTTAAAGGATTCTGTTGTGCTACATGATTATGAAACTAAGATAGGAAACCAAATAACTCGGGTTACTAGGCGTTTTACATCAGGCCTCTTATGTGGTTTTAATTTTATCAAAGGGGTAGACATTCAACATTTTTTCTCGTTACTTCCTCACGGGCAACTAACTGTTTTACCACCCCTGCCAATCATCAGTGTCTGATCAGCTTCTGCTCTCGTCCGTCTCTCCTAATTACACACAATCTTTATCTACCTTCCTTCCTGCCTCCTCTTCTCCCTCGTTTCCCTCAGTTTTTCTCCGTAATCCTTGCAGTTCATTGACGAAATCTTGTCTCTTTTCCCAGCCTTCGTGCTCGGCAGTAGGACGCGTGTCATGATGGGCAAGCCTTGTCGTTGATCTCACGTCAAAGCCATCAGGGTTTCTGCGAGAATCATCAAGGCGTTGATTTCTACACGTGTTCGACATGAATGAACGCTAAACGGTGTCCCCGAAAAAAAAAGCAGACTCTGCGAAAAGACGCTTCACGACTCTCTAGCATCCAAACGCTGTTAGTAAGACAGGTAGCTGAATGAGAAGAAGGGGAATAACGAAGGAATAAGAAAGACAAAAATAACAGTATGCAAAATGGTGGCTTTCACATTGAACGTGCGCTTACTGCCAATTAGCGTGCATGACGTCTTCAAGTCAGTGTTTCTCTTGTACTGATTTATTTCCCATTCCTTTCATGTAAATTTCTCTTCCCATCTAATGAGAAGATATTAGTCTCGCCAATGCCATATCCTTTTCTTGATCATTCTGATATTAAACTTAGGTCTTAAACCTGTCATGTAGTGTGAGATAGGTATTAAGGAGATTTATGCGTTTCCCATTTTCCATTTTTATCATTCATGTACCCATGATGGATGTTATTACCTTGTATCATGCATAATCATGATAATATGCATTGGATTACATCGCTCTAGTTCCTTTTTCCTAGAACTTGAGAATAATGACGGTAATAGTAGAACGCGTACGCGTAGAGTGTACATCCTACATGTGATATGATTTTATTTTTGTGTAAATATCACTTTTACGCCATAATTTTTGAAAAGATTTTGAGTACTTAGGCTCCAGTGATATGCTTCTAGGGTTAAAAAAAAGGAATTGTGATTTTAGGACTATTTGTGTTTGAGCCTTGCTTGTCATATAGGATTGATTTGAAACCTTTGCTGAGGCTGGTAGTATTCTTTATTCACCTTCTCTTCGATAACATGTGTGTTGACACACAAAATCCATAAAGCAGCTGAGGTTGAGTCTGAATTAATGCAACTTAATTTCAATTTAAAGACATTTATTTCCAACTTTTCAATATACAAGGTAATAAATGAGCAAAAATAATGTACATGTATTTTTAACAAAAAATATGACAAAATATACATTAATGTGGTACATACATAGTTGGAGGACACACCTCTAAAAGCAAAAGCTTGGGGCGAGGGTGCCCTTAGTACATAATACATTGTATTGTAGTATCTGTATTAATTGTATATCTGTAGTACGAATTATCTGTGATTTTTCTCTTTTATTGTTTCATTGTCTTCTCGGCATTTCACAAAAATTGGGGAAAGTTTCATGGACATTTTTTTTTTTTTTTTTTCATTTCAAACCGAGTACTAACTGTAGTCAAGTCAAGGTTGTATTTTTTTTCTAAATTGTAGTAGGAATGTAATATTGTTGGAAAAAATGTTAGATTTTGTTAATTAACCCTCTATTTTTACCACCAAATATATATTCAACTATGTATTTTAAATAAATAAATAGTTATAGAAATTTCTTTCATTTCTGCTCATTTTGAAGGTACTTTTAATGATCGAGATGCGTATAATCAAACAAAATTACAACGTACAACAACGCATTTTGCGAAAATGTCTCATAGTTTGCCTTTTGCTTTCACAAACTTACAACGATGATTAAATTGGTGCTCCTACATAATAGGCTCTGGGCTTCATTTCATCAAAGATGTAGGGTTTGGGTTAAGGTTGCAATTGTTTTTTTTTAGGTTAGGGTTAGGATTAGGGTTAGGATTAGGGTTAGGGTTAGGTATAGTGTTTGGTCCAGAGTTGGAGTTTAGAATTCGATTAGATAACTGTCACCGGAGCATGTGATGTACAACCCGGCACATCCATTTCCGCCAAGGATACTCAGAAATGTGGATTCGCTGAAGACGAGGCTAGAAAAAAATGTTGTGCCACCCATGATCCGCTCGTATTTATGGGAATATGAATTTGAGATTAGTGGACTTGGGAGTGACACCCGATACGTCGTGTGTGTCTTACGGGCTTGGCGTAATGCACACGGATTATACATGTCCAAACTAATTATGTCGTCGAGAAAGAAGGCCGTTGTAGAGTTTTCCATTGTAGTAGAAAGAAGAGAAGAAGACCAAGAAGAGTAAAATAAGAGTAAAGACAGGAAGAGAGACAGACAGACAGAGAGAAGAGATAACGAGCGAGAAAGGTACTAGTAATAGAAATTCTTCGTTACATGATGTTATGATAATGGCTACATATTTCAGAAATGTCTTCGTTTCTGTTACCCGTTTATTACACCTTGGTTAAGAGTGGTAAAATGTAGAACAATGCTTAGCCAAATGACGCTAAAGCCGCGGCTTGGATTGAATCGCGAGATATTATGATCCAGAATTCCTTGACTTGTCCACTACACCACGACACCTCTACATGCATAACATGTAGAAATATCTCCTTGATAATCATACAAAACCAAAAGATGAGAAGAGATAGAAGCATATGAGACAAAGAACCAGTGTGAGAGAGAGAACGACGGAGACACAGAGAGGGGAAGAAATTGAGAGGATTAGAGGCAAACAGATATAGAGAAAGAACGAGGTACAGAAAGAAACAAATAAAAATGGATAGACAGGAGAAAGAGCGATATTTAAGATGAAACAGGTAAAGAGACAGAGTAAAAAAGAAAAAATTACAGAGACAGAGACGACGATATTAGAAAGACATTCAGTCAGGCCAAATGATTCTTGGGTTGCAAGTGTTTGTTTCTTTGTCAAAAAATGCTCGCCTCCTTTCCCCCCTAAATGTCCAGCAAATTGGAAATCATTAAACAAATTGAGTTATGAGTGATTGTAATTGCTAACTGACGTATAGCGATCGGGAAGTACGTGAGAAGGGGATGTCTAAAAAAATGACCAGCGGTTATTTGGACGTTAGTGAAAGTTGAATCTTACCCATTCTGGTCAGATACGTACAGATTCTGACGTACTTCTTTCCCTTTCCATGTTCTTTCTTACAAATAAACAAACATGTCCGTATTAGTCAAAAAGTCGAACTAGATCAGTTAAGTGAGTTAACAAAAACACAGCGGAAACTCTCCGGCATTCCTCAAATCCGAATAAAGATGGCCGTTTTTGGTTGCTCTTTTTAATCAGAAAGTGTGAAGTTCCTTCTCTGAACAGGCCTGTCTGCGAACCTCCAAATGTCCTTGATATGTCCGGCTAACGGGTCTAGGTTCAGAGAGCAACGGAGTCACGGTATACGTGGTGAAAATGATGCGCCATTAGCATGCTCTTCCCGGCAAATGTCATACCGTTGGGAGTTGACAAGAAACCCTTGATGAGACCAGATAATGCCCGAAGGTGTTAATCAGTGTGTTCATTATACCTAAATCGAAATGTCAAATTTGATCTGCAATGATATGTCTATAAATTTCAAATCTTTTGCATTCGTCTTGTTTCTCCGTCCGTAGGGCATGAAGAATAATATCCTTATATCGATATGATTATTCCCTTTTTATTTGTTCAGTGACGTCTGTTCACATGAATTATGATAGAGTGTCTTTATGACCCCTTAACCTTGGCTTAAGTACGTCCGGAAAAGAGACTTCCATTCTTTTAAAGACTTTCATTTGAAAAGTTTTCACATTTTATGTAAAATTATAATTACATTCGTAGTTGAAAGAAAATATATGAAAATGTAAATCCAGGACGTTGCATGGTTGACATATACGTTACATGCCCTTGTAGATTAAATTTTCCACGTTACATTAAGAATTAAAAAAAAAAAGTTTTCGGCTCAATGAGTATAACATTCATGGTAGAGAAAATGAAGAATTAGTTACTATGTATTCAAAATTTGGAAATGTCTCGGGATTACTGCCATTGATTTATAAAATAGAAACTGTAGTTTTACGTCACTGGACTCTTAAGAATGTTTATCTTCATTCGACTTTCTTTCCTAAGTGATATAAATGAGAGTGAACTTTGGGTTTCTTGTCCAATATTATGGACGGATTAACTATTTCTTCATCAGTTCGAATATCATATATTGTCGAAAATGATCAACGAATATTTTTTGAAACTGGGACTGGGGAAACGTTATGAAGAGTGTCTGAACAATGCACAACTCTTTTCCGTCGTAATATGTTTCCGTGACGACTATCTGTCAGTTCGTTTCTATCTCTCACTTTCTTTCTTTCTCTCTCTCTCTCCCTCTCTCCCTCTCTCGCTAAGACATCGTTTTGACAGCTACATACAATTGCAAAATAAGAAAATGCTAACCTTGCCTATAGGCCTATGATTTTTACTGCAAATTTAGGGACATGCGGGCGTATGGAATATTAAGTTACTGATCGTATGATTCCCATGATGGTAAATGTGCGAAACAAGAAACAACAACTAACAAACAAATAAACCACCTCTCTCTCTCTCTCTCTCTCTCTCTCTCTCTCTCTCTCTCTCTCTCTCGCTCTTTCTTGAGTGTAATAATAAAAAGTTTAACTATTCGTTTCATATCATACATTATTTTCGCTTTATATTGATCAACTTCAGCCCTTGAACTGCATGTTTGATGTGTTTTTATGGCAAAAACGTACCCGGTACAATGAATTGAATTGCAGTGAAAATGCGCATAAGCCATTATTGTCGTTGTTAAAAGCAACTAATGTTTTAATTCAATTCGCCACTGGACCATTCGAAATGCAAGGAAATGGTTACAAACTTCTGACGTAGAACTGTGCGTTGATAACCTCATGAGAGATTACAATATATTCTTTTCACCATCTTTTATTCAAAACCAATGCATTTAGCTCCATCATGTCATTATTGTATAGAAAAGGAAATAATGACAAAATGTATGCTCTTAACAATTATTGTCGGCTATGTACTTCATCATAACATGAAGAAATGTCTATATTTCCAACACTAAGTGATAGTCATATATTTTCAAAGGAAAAACAGGAAAATCTAAATCATTTTTTTACAATGTTTAATTCATTCAGCCTTTTCTTTTTGTTCAAATATGCATAAAACCCTTGATGAAATGATTTTGATAAGCACATAATTATACGAGGCTGTTCTCGTTGTACATTTTTCTCGTCACGAAAAGTTGACAAATGTGTCACGTGGTGCAGAGAGTGAGTAGACACTCCTCGGGCACATTAGCAACTCTAACACCCTCGAACATGCTTGTGATGAACGGGGACCCTTCTCCTTTCATCTGTAAACGACTTCATATTCGAAATCGTCAGATAAACCATATCTAAAACAAAAAGCTGTTGACTAGCCCTAACTGTGTCCGCTTTTGATATTTTCTCCCCTCTCTCCGTGTCCGTCCGATGGAAGCCGTCGCATCCGGCGATGATTTGACAGTTATCACGGTCATTGACGACCACTTGCTGTCATCCTGCCGCCGGCTCACCCTCGAGATGGCGCTTCGACGATACGCGTTGCCAACAATCAAGCGCGGGAAAAAAACTCCCACATCTAGCCGAAAGCTAGATGGCAGACGACGCAGTGTGTGTTGTGAAATAAAAAGAATAATACAGAAGCATGTCATGTTTTGTGACATTGTCCGAATTGCTAATCAAAGAGCTTTAACCAGTGGATAATCGTGATTTCAGGTTGTTGTGTTTTTCCGTAGGCTAATGATGCTACGAATTGTTCATGCAGTCCTGTTCAAATGTCCAACTGACAAGGCAAATAAGGTTTTTCTTTCTTTTAAATACTTAAGAGGCCCTCTTTTTGTCTTTATTAAAATATTTTTTGTCCTATTTCTACACATCTATGAAACTTAAGATTAACTATTCACCAGAGTCATAGAAAGGAGATCTTGGTGACACCTATATCTGAAATTTGAAATTGTAAATTAGCATTGAATCATTCGTTTTGCTTACCAAGTGACACAAAGTCTTAATTGAATCCAGTGACAGGTGTATTCAAAAAACTATAAGCGTTTTGATAGGTTACGTTATCAATGGTAAAGTGCTTTATAAGAAAGAGTTATTATTATCATCATTAAAACTTCTAGACGGACAAAAACCTCGATCAACAAGAAGATATTCGTCGTAAACCGAAGTTTGTCATTATTCGGCATATTCGGCATGAAACCCATGCAGTTGAATTTTCATTTAAGCCACAATGTATACGTTATTCTGCCAAAATATATTTCATGCTGCTGTCAGGAGACTTAAAGATCATTAAGCTCACCCACTCAAGGGTTTTATAGAGCTCGCGTGTTTGAGTTTGATTTTTATTTTTTGTTTTTTAGTCAAGATGGTGACGAGTCAGTGGGGCATTGTTGGGTTCGCGGAGAATTGTGAGGTAATTAAAGATACAAACTGGGAAATTGTATTGCTAGTTTTCTTTCTTTCTATAGAATTTTCTCACTATCACACCTATCAATAGCACGCCTGACGTAAGCATGGTAAGCTTAGGCTTGAGACGTGATTCGCACAACGTGCGTTTTGCACTCTAAACGTTATGATACATCGCTGGACAATAATTGTTGCCTTTATAATGACGTCCAAATTTCGGAAGGAGATTAATGCTTTCAGAATTAGTTTATAATTGTTTGTAAAGTAATTTGTTCATGTCAGTCCAGCTGACTCTCAACAAAGAAACCAATTCTTCTGAATTAACAGCATGCACACTGAACTAACATTATGTTATTGCCTTGTTGAGACAACGGTACGCGCGCGTCGTGCGCAGCGTCTGTCGCTGGTCGATAATGTTTGACATGACTTTTGCGTACGCCGAGTGACGCAGACAATAAAGGCATGCATTCGGGCGCTATCAAAAATAAAGAAACATCGCACCAAACGTGATTTCGTTTTGGACCCTGCTATCCAAAATAAGGATGCGAATGGTGTATAATATTGATCAAGCTTTTTCGCGCTTTCTAGGCAACTTGGTTGTGGTGTAACATAGGAATCTCTCGCGTCCTCGAGACCAGTGCATTATCGACTTTGTTACACTGCCTTGCAAGCCAGAGCGGTGAGCAGGAGGCGAAAGCAGGGCGCCAACTGAAAGCATAGCAATGTCACTGAATCAATTTGAAAACCACCCTAACCATACATCCTTGGAGACTGGGACACCTCGCTTTATAAAAGCATAATTTATTTTCCAATCCATGGTGTCAGTTAAACAGTTCGGTTGACATTCAGATAGAATGGGAAATCCAGAACTATTGATTGAGAGTTTCTGAAGGTCCTATAGATGAAGCAATATATGGATAATTAAAAACACTGTCCAAGAGTCCTAGATATGCCACATTTTAACCTCCATTTCAATTGTTATCATTTACGTCTTCAGTTTTCATTAACAGAATAGATTCTAGCCTTGCTTATCGATAAAACCGAATGCAAAAACACCATGGACATAATAGACAAAGACATATGCCAAAAACGTGTGGGATCAGAGAATGAATCTAGCAGGTTGGTCTTAACGAAAAAGAAGAACAGTTAGAGAAAGCCGTAATATTGTAAAGATCTATACGGCGTTTTCAACTGGGAATATATCAGCAACTTGACCATTCCCGAAAGTGTCAGGGACATTAAATATGAATCTGACATAATTTAAGGTAGACGGTTTAAGTTTACTTGCGGTTTGGTGGAGAGCAGAGGACACAGATCGAGGGAGGGAGTCTGTGGAGGGGAAATGAGGGTGAATAAATGCATCCACGTCGCCCTTGTGAAGCTCAAATCCGGAAAAATTGACTCTGACGGTTTTTGGATCGGTCCGTCTGACGTGAAAAATGCAGCGCGATGGAGATGGAGAAAAAAAACGGGCGAAGGGAAGATGACCAGGCAGCCGCGCTTACCCTCACCATCGACTGGTTTTGTTTGGCCGTTCAAAAAATGGAAATTAATAGTCAGCTCAAATTGAATGATCTCGCTGGCATTTTTGTAGGGGGGAGTAGTTAGGACGTTGAACCGCTCCGTCTCGACGTCATAGCCTTTGCTGAAAAATGTAGTCTGGACGTTTCAGACATCATCTTACATTTCTATCTTCATCATTTTACATTGTCTTCCTCATGATTCGCCTTAAAAAAAAACCCACAAAAACAAATACAAAATTTATTTTCAGGCATTTTCAACTTTAAATTTAATCTGGTTCTTAATAACTCTGTTCAGCTTCACTTTCCTTACATTTGTGAATAGAATATTAAAGAAAGGGCGACCCATCCTTTAAATTATGCTCACCCATATTGAACGAAAGGGCGGAATCCATGTCATTTCATGTAAACATCCCCTCATCTCAACTGTAATGTTGCTATGATATTTCGCTGGTCATTTGCTTTTACAGTGAACACGTATTGATATCTCGCACCAACACCGACCCTGCGACGTCTGATCGTCAGCGAAATCAACACGTTTTCTTGTCAAAATGGCGAACGAGTTTTTAATTAAGAATTCTAACCGTCGGGTGTCATATCTGTCACTGATACTTTTGCCCAGCATGCTAATGACAAGCCGTTCAGAACTGCCCGGCAGATGAGTTTCGGGCAGAGCCACACAGAGACCAAAATGTATCTCCTTACTGGTTATAAACTGAGGTATGGTAGGTATATTTCGAGGGGAAAAAAAGGGCTGGATTATATTTACTTGTAATTTGTTGAACAGAAATGTCGAGGAATGTGCCCTGTTGTTGTCTTGAAATTTTAATACAAGGCAAAAAAAAAAATATTATCTAGATGAAGTATATTCCTTTTGAAAGGTTTGTGAAAAACTTTGTGACTTGAATTACTTTGATTTTGAGTGCAAAAGTTAGTTTTTTGTAAAGAAGGATGTGTTACTAAAAGCATAATGTCGAGGTATAATGCTCAAACTCTCGCTATATATTGATCTCTAAAGACGGTATTAAAATAAACATAATTTTCCACATATTTGATTCTCTGTTTCTCACCCAAGTTTATACTGTCTTAAAGTCTCAGCGGAATTATTGGAATGATCAGAAGAGATTGGTCAATGCCCACGCGTATTATTCATGTCCTCATGCGTTTTCGCATGTGGCACATTTAGCGGAGGAAAAGATGTAAAAGACTGGGGAGAGGAGGGTTTCTTACTGCTCCTCGTTTGGTCCTTTCAGACTCTTGAAGGGGTTCCTACCCCCTCCCCTCTAGTTTGCACCTAATCGGTCACTGCTCGCAGGGTTATTAACCCATAGACTGTATTAAGCCTGTGACAGTTGAAGAATTCAGTAGTCAACGGGTTAACACTGTAATATTTGTTCATTTGGATGGGGTGTCAAACATTCATTGACATGTGAGCAACATGATGGAGGGTTGGTAAAAATTGTGATGTCGAAGGAGGAGGAAGAAGAAATGATGGGAGAAAGGTAGAATGATTACAAAAGAAGGATAAAGCTGAGGTGTGGGCTCTTTTTGAGTTGTGATTATGAAAGGGGGCAATAGTACAACTGAAGTAGAGAAAGCTTAAAAAATAAAGAGACGAAGAGAGACAGGGAAGAGATGCGAAGCGAATGAAAAACTCTTCGGAAAGAAATTGAAACATTTTATGACAAATAGTTTGAATTAGAACAAAGGGAAGATGAAAAGCTGGAAAACCATGAGAAAATGGAAAGAAAAAATGCAGCTGGTCAGAACCCAAAAAAAAGTTGCAGAAGAAAGAGTGAGAGGTTGAGAGCAAGAAAGGGGAGAAAAAAATATTACAATCAACTTAAACTCTATCCTGAAAACGGTCAGTGATCGATGAAATGCACTGAGATGTCTTCCACCCAACTAGATTTGTTTCTCTTGCACCAACCTGTGAAGGATGAAAATGAGTGTATTGATTTTCCAGCTCCAAAAACACTCCTCAATGATACGACACCAATAGGCGTACGGTGATATCACGTCCAGTTGTGGAGGAATGATATTGTGAATCTATTCTTTCCTCTCCTCATCACTCTCTCTTCCCACTGCGATTGTCCCTCTCGTTCTCTCTCTTTCTCTATCTCGTTCTATCTCCCCCTCTTATTTTGCTCTTCAGCCCGTCTCTTGTAGTCCATCCTCCCGAATTACCTTTCTCATCTTAACTACCCTACCCATTTTCTTTCCCAGGTAACTAGTGTCCGTTTTCCCCTTTCCATTGTGTCCTTAATTTACGTAAAACATTATGCTACCGCAAAGTATTATTCTTCATGTTCTTAACGATATGGAATTCAGTAGGGAAAATTGAGGTTTGAAGTAGATTCGATAACTCTCAGGATTGTTTTATATATCATTATATGTTTTGAAAAAAGAGAGAGAAAATATATCACAGCACTGCTTTTGGGTGACGGCTCTTTTTATTCTTCATTTAGGCTGCATATGCCTAAGAAGTAGGGAAATCATCAGGAAGTGAAATGGTTCAGTGGATAGAGCGATGGTCCTTGAGACAGGATCCCCCGGGTTCGAGTCCAAGTCCAAGTCCAATACGCTATTGTGCTTGGGTAATGCATTCGTCCTCCTATTCCCTCGAAATATTAGTATTGTATGTCCTCTTGAGCTTTCTGACAAGTTAACATTCATTAAAACAATCAAACTTGACCCTAGAACTGCATTTCAACAAGGTACTGAGTAGGCCCTGTCACGCTCATTGTGCAATGGACTTACCAAACCCTGTCGACCCACTCTTACGGTAAGGACCGTAGTCAGAGCATTCCCCGACTAAGGTTTCGATAACTAGATCATCCAAAGCACCTCCTCCCAAACCCCGAAAGGAAAGTCATCGAAGCTCGAGCTCAATTGATCAGTTCCTTGCTGAGCTGGAAGAACAGTTGCTTCCACCTACTTACCACCCCACCAAACTCTTACAAAAAACTCGTGATGCCTGCGAGGATAAGTCATCAAACTTTCAGCTGCATCATGCAATGCTGGCATTTATACATCTCGTAGCTTGTGTGCGCATCACTTGGGATGCGCTCACACATGGCTTTATATTTCCGCAAGATTCTTCTTCTACAACACTGCAAGATTTAGCCTTTTAGTTCACCAGCATTGATTAGTAATTAAGACTGTTATTTATGATGAATCTCAACTCGTGATGCAATAAGTTGATATCTAAAGAATTTCTTTATAGGAGAACTACACATTCAGTCCTAAATTTAAAGCGCTCTCTATTTTGATGGAATTCTGAATCGGAATTTTACATAATAAATAAATTTAGTAAGCAGTTTATGAAATATCCAACTTGCTTGAAAATATACAAGAGCTACATCATGTACTTACCATCCTGGCATAAAGCTCATTTGGTATTCCATTGTGTAACTCATTCAACAATTGCGGTTTGGGTTTTTTTATAATGTAGACATACAGCTATACATTTAACGTAACACATCATAACATTTTCCTGTTTATCGCAAAGGTAAGGTGTATGGACAAAGGACAATTGAGGAAAAACTTTTCTGAATTAACTATGCTATGAAAGTGTCATCAGAACTTATTATTCTGTGCAGAGCTATTCTTTAACTTTTCTCCAGAGAATTATTTATTGAGACCAGCGCATGCGTGAACCGCGCACGTTTAGAGGGGGGGGGGGGGGGGGGGGGGGGGGGTGGGAGACGATGAGAAAGAAAACTCGTCTCAAAAGTGATAAATAGGCTATCAACAGCTTTTCATAAGAAATGCGAGAAGAAGATGCTTGACATAAATGAGATAAAGATATATCCACTATCTATTGTTGAACGATGGTGCTTGTCAAACGAACAGCACGCCTTCAAACCGATGACGCAGACGCGTGTTTCCCGAGTGCAAATCTGTTGTCGACGTCTATCTACCCGTCTTAATTTAATGCGCTATACTATTTATCATTCCTTCTCATCGCCAGAATAATTGATAGAGGGAATTACTGTCGCTTTATTGTTGAAGATCAAGATTCGTATACTGTCTTTTTCCCTACTCGCTTCTCCTGTTTTGTCCACATGGGATCGTGTTTTCTTGATACTTCTTGTTTTGAATACATGTATTTGTCAGATGGTGCAATTTTATCTTGTTTAAAGAAAATCATTTTATGGCAGTTTGGGCAAATTTTTCTTTTCTCACTTACCATATATAAGATGCATCGATATTCTTTTAGAACGTCACCAGAATTGTGAAATATAAACCACTGTGCTTCTCTTTGTCATCCCTTTTACAAAAGAACCAGCTCTTAAAAACGTATAGAAGTTGAAAAAACAAAACAAGATATGTTGGCCCACAAGATGTTCATTTTAGAATGGGACGATAAACAATGCATATTTCCTGTAATAACATATTCGTACATCCGTTCTTCAGGCCGCATTATTGTTTCTGTTTTTGCATTGACACTCAGCATTCAAATAATTCTTTAAAACATGCTGAACTGTTTTTCTAAAGGTGTAAAGATCTAAGAAGAATATGTTTGATTATGTATTTTCCTTTTCTTCATCTTATTTATAAGGAATAAGACAAATTTTAATATAATTCGGAAAAGGAAAACCACTATGCGGTATGGATGATGTTAGAGGTAAACCTCAATCCTGCCTCGGATCGCCGACTGGAAACAAAATATTCCTATTTAATAAAGGAATTTTTTCATACCAAGATGTGTGCGCCCGCGCGTGCGCGTGTGTGTGCGCGTGCGTAAAACCAAAGACATTCATTTTGGAATTTTGTATTATTTTCGATTTTTAAATAGAACTGTAAAATGCGAAGTATGAAACAATAAAATGAAACTGTCAGTGAACTTCCGATAACAGTAATGAATCACAAACATTTTGTACAGCTGCTATGAGCCGAGCATTCGCACTGTTTTCGATTGATTGAAGCGTATTGGAAACATTTTCACCGTATCTTAATGAGAAGGCTGAGTTCTGGTATAAGTGCATACAAAATCATTAGTGAGCTTTCTCAGTCTTTTTATGTCAGTTTAGAAGACTACCATCAATATCTCTTGAAAAGGATTACTCTTCGAATACTCCCGTACTCGAATATTCAGAGAAATAGCTGAAGTATTTGGACCAAATATTAATGCCACATGTGTGTATAGTGCTGCATACCCATTTCTCTGTGCAGAGCAACTGCTTTTTAGCGAGATTGAGTCGATTTCTTATCATTCTGGTGATTCCAAAACCTCACAGTATACACCAATTCATATGTACTTTTTCTTTGGTTCGAGAGAGTTTCTTTTACAATAACGACCCCGGGTAACGACATAACCCAAACTCAACTTTATCTTTCACGAAGGCAGAAGCTTTGGCCACCATTATACATGTTATAAAAATGCACGAAGAAGCCACACATATTCACCACAGCCGGTTACGTTTAACAGAGGATATATAATATGAGCTGAGCAGGCGAAGAATTTTTGACGGCTTTCAGTTTATTTGAAGAATAAAGCAAAGATTTTAATGAAGCAGATATATCTTTTGTGTGTTTTAACCTTGTATTTTAAATATGCACCGTGGGCAATACATTTTTGTAAAATCCATTCATATCTAAAGTTGTTATTTATAGGTCTTGCTGTTAAAGGTGAATGCACTTGATACTTCAAGTGCCTCCCCCGTTTTGTTTTTTGTTTTTTTAATATAATCACCACGATTATGAGTAAAACCAGGACGTTAAAGACGATAATAACACGAACCATCACATTCCTAAGGTATCATCGACTATCAAACACGAACTAGAAGGTTAGTCGGAAGTGCATTCACTTTTATCGTCATTAATTGGTCGCTGAACGTGTTGCGATTGCTCAATTACCAACTCGTACGGAGATTTGTATTCCTCCATCCTGCGCCTACAAAAGAGAATGGGTAAATGCGTCTTTGTATTTCTCAAGTGGAAGCCCAGGAGGTGGAAAAAGGCAATAAAAGAGAGAAGAAAGTGCAGATGTGTATAAGACTTCAAAACGTCTGTAGAGATAGGTGCAGGAGAAAGCGATGGGGAAAGAAAAGGAGAAAGAGGAATACGTGTTTCTCTTTTTCTTTTCACCATGGATGTTTAAAAAGAAATGCTGCACAGGGCGTCTTTTTTGGAGTTCAAATGAACTTTCTGTTCGTCTGATGGCCCCCGTGATGCCGTCGAGCGACGCATCATTGCTTGATTAATTCCGGGGTAAATTTAGCATGCGTAAAATCACAATTACCTGTCGATTGCCGTGGACTCGATCATTCACACGAGCCTGGCTGGAGTCGAAGCAAGAGGAATCGGTGAAGGAACATACGTATTCAACCTTATTGTATATACATGATATCAGAAACATGGCGAGGGCAGTGTCGGGGCCTGTCAACCCTCCATTGCCCTGCTTCGTCAACTTTCGAAATTGCACGTCTTTTCAGTTTCAGCTCAACGCTCTCTCTTTCTCTCTCTCTCTTACCTTTCTCAATCTCTTTTTCTATTCTCTCCTGTCCTCTCCATCTTCCTTTCTATCTATTCTCTCATCTCGCTCTATTGTATCTGTATGCCCGGTTTTCATCCCTTTTCTCTCCTTCTATCTCTCTGTCTCTTTATTCTATGAATTTGTATCTAGAAATACGTTTCGTTTTCCTTCGATCTTTAGCTGTCTCCTACTTACTCCAACAATCGTTTCTTCCTGCTACATTTTCAAATACCTTTCACGTTGTCACAGTAATGAATTTTATTCACGCTGGGCCCATGAAAGAATAATTATAAACAAAAGTAGGTTAAGCTGTGTTCAAACTGTATATATATTTTCAAAGTCATGCATTTCCCTCTTTCCATTATCCCCCTTTTATTTATGGCACCGGTAATGGTTGTAATTATCTCTTTCCATTATTAAACATAAGTATAATTACATGCAATCAGAATCAAGATACCAGCTGTAAATTTTCGAAAGATTGATCTTAAGGGACCCATGCTTGGATGTAGATGAATGTCGTTTCAAAAATCCCCATAGTTCTGCCTTTTCATTATCTTCACACTTCAGACACAGGATTTGTTCCCCTATGAGACTTTTAAGCGCGCATTATCTCGTTAATGTTTAAGTTTACATTTTGGAACTTTTGGAGTCATCTATCGGGTTCCCTTGGGCGTGTTTTATTTGATGTTTTCATTTCTACTATCCAGTCTTTCAGAAGGATGTTTTCGGTCCTTTTAACAAAACGAAGTGAAAGAAATTGAAAGGTTTGTTTTATTCAAGGTGAGGTAATATCCCCTTTCAATGGCAGTGTTATAATTATACGTGTAACAAATCTTGGGTTTACCAATATAAGCAATGGCCTCCCAAGCCAACAGCCATTGCTTGATATCGCAGTCACTACCCGGTCGAGGAAAATGCAAGTACAGCTGTGACTCCTCCTCTTCAATAATACATCACAAGGCGTGGTAGCAAAGCAGTAGTGCACCCCCCCCCCCACATCGACCTCATTCATTCACAGGGGCATCGCTAGTGGAAATGGGGGGGGGGGGGGGCTGTTGAAAAGTTTTCGGCTAATTTCTCTAAAAAAATTGAACCATTCAAATGATCTGGTGACGCCCTTGTTCAGTCACAGATCAGAAGTGATGGGGGATGACGCCTGAGTGAAACAGTGACATCGGGATAAATGAACCAAAAAAAAAAAAAATACTGGAACCACTGCTGTACCTTTTTGGGTGCTCAACAAACGAACACAACCTTGTTCGTTATTTTCTCTGTCTTTCAACCCCCCTATTTGTTAACCTCTGTCTAATTTTAAGGTAAACCGCCACAGGGTGTGCCCTAAAATATCCCTTCATGACTATAGTCCTTTATTCAACTCGGCGATTAGGCAATTCACTTTAAAGAAGCAAACTTTTTTTTCCGGAATCGAGCTCAATTACCGTCACCATGACATATTTAAAAGCCATTTAATATTCATACCAGCGCAGTGTCAGGTATTTGAAAAACCTAATCGGATTTCGAAACGGGTCGGTAACTGCGAGCGAGTGCGTGCAAATCCCAGTCTTCTAGAAATACCTAAGGATAGGGACCCTCGCCTCCTTCCACCATGTTTTTTGAGCATGTACATTTCATTTTGTATATATTTGGTTATAAGAAGGAAATAAATGTGTTTTGAATCTGAATCTGAATAACTCGTCTTAAACCCCCATCGTCCGCATTTGTTTTCATATATGCCCTGTTCTCTTCCAAGTATAATTTTACTTATGCTTATTTGTTCAAACATTTTTTATTTATTTTTTTTGCGGCGGAGGATTCGGCCTTCGATGGATCAAATATCATCTTATTGAACACATAGCTGTGTCTGCCTTGAATTAATTAATCTATTCGTTCTTTCAATATAAACTGTGATTGAATTCGCGGGATTAACGAGATAGTTTTGTAAAGTCGGATAGTACTTGAAATATTTGTGCCCTCAGCTCAATTTTTCATGAATGAATTTAGCATATTAAGTTTCAGATACACATCGTCACTTTGTTGTACTGCGCGATAATAATCGGATTATCTTACCTGGAATATATCTACTCTTTGTGCCAGATTGATGATGCTAACTTCAGGAAATTATGTATTAATATTGCAAGAAAGCCAATTTTTATTTCCTTATAAAGTTCTTCTTCCCATTAACTTCTTTTACGCCGGCATTGTCGTTAATTTCTAGGAAGTATTTGGTTTCTAAATTCCTTCGGGCTACTGTCACATGACCCCATGCGTCCATGCAATACCAACATTATAGTAAATCGAATAGTTCTGATTTGCATAAGACATATAAATGCGTTATACCTTTTTTTCAAGTGGGTGAATTCCAGTTGAGCAGTCTCGTGAATGTGTGCTAACTAGTTTTCAGAATGTCACTGAGACCGGAGGACCGCCAGACTGAGTAATTCAGTCTCGTGAACATTCTAATCCGTTGCCGGATCAAAACTAAAACGTGTTATCCTCTGAGACTTCGATCTCGTTGCCCTTCGGTCACGTAGATTTTCGACCTCGTGAGCCTTAAGACCTCCCCTTTAAAAGAGGGATGATACAAGTCATTCCCTGTCATAGATATCTCTTTATAGTCGTAAGATTTTGCTTAAAAGCATTTTTATACCTATTACGACACAATAGATTGTAGATGAAACCCTGATTGTGCATGAATGCTTCTCCGTGACACATAAACGGAAATCTCACCCGACTTCCACACTGAGCGTTTTGAGCGGGAAGCTTCGCCATGGAGATTAGGCCTCCCCAACATCAAATCTTCCCGATTCCTCAGCATACAATGACGAAGACGAAATGTGAGAAACGTACATTCGTAAGAGAGTGATAATGGTACAATTACGAATGATCCTGAAACAATCATGGGAGCGATATTTGGGCTTGAAATGTTTGTCGATGATGAAAGGCTCCTCGAAACCCCTTCGTCATGTCCGGGTTGTTGATGTGGCTTTTAGAAAGTTTCCGCTTGGATTTTGAACTTGGCGACCGTCTTCCTCAGAGGGAAGACAAGACACGAGCTAACAAAAATGACAAAGAAGGCAATTGATTGTGACTTTCTTCCCTCTCTTGTCTTTTAATCGATGAGAGGGGAAGTGTCAGGAAAGCCAGGATCCAACTTGCAAGAATCCGTGCAATTTGTGATAAACTCGAACTATTATCACTTTGTATACACGAAGCGTACAAGCACGCCGAGTGTTATGTGCAAAAGAATTTTGTGTCAGAAGAGGCAAATTCGGATACAGGCATTTATTAGATCGATTTGTCATAACCTAAGACAAAATATTTTGCTTGGTTGCGAGCTTCAGATAGAGGAATACATGTTGTTGTTGTTGTTTTTGGTTAGGCTGTCATTCAAAATATGAATATTTACGCCATGTAAATGATTTTTTTTTTATATAGAGTATCTGACGAAAAGTTTAAAAAAGGCAGTTGCGGTTGGTTTTAAAGATATTATATTAGCCACTATACCCATGTTTTAACTATTATTCTATTGATTTATTCTCTTACAATTAATAAACAATCGTTAGATCTGCGTGCTTCGCGCAAAATCCTACAATGATCCCTTATAAGCTACCTTGGTAAAATTGTATGAATACCTTATTAAGGTTAACATGGAGTAATGGAGTCTTAAAATAGAAACCTTTGAAAAACGACAAAGATGTCGCCTTCCAACAACAGAATGGCAGAGATCTGATCATAGAGTCTTTGGCATTATGCATAGTCGTACATCAAAGATCCTCCATTATTGATACCGGGGAAGTAATTCAGCGGCATGCCTCGTTTCACAAAGACATGAATGACAAAAAAGAAAAAAGGTGATCTGTCGTTTAGCATTTAAATGATACGGAGAGAGGACGCTGAACTCCAATCGGGAAGTGGGGTTGGTTTATTATGTCAACATTTTTCTTTAGACATTGTGATGAATTCACAACTAGAGACTACACAGGCCCATAACCGTCGTCTTCGTTGTCGTTGTCGCTGTGTTACTGCCATATAAGTTCTTCTGCAACCATGGAGCTAGGGTAAAACACGATATAAAAATAATTTTTGTTACTCATATTAGCGAAATCACATATGTATTATGATGCCATTTAACACTTGAATGAAAAGTGAAAGTGATTAAATTATGCATGAATCTCTTTCCAAACTGCTTGAAAAAAGAAGAAAATTGAAAGTTTCAGGCAGAAGAATTACCGTTAAGTATGTTCAAATAGCACATTGCTTCTTCTGATTTCTATGTTTCTAATTGTGATTTGTTAATGTACTTGGAGAGGAAAGTCAAAGTTATCTACAAATTCATTGCCTTGAGGATAAAAAAATAAATAAAATCTGTTGCACTTGCAAATTTTTCTTCTCCAAATCTTTGGTAGGTTTTCCTAATTGTTAATTTCGTTGATGTCCCAAACAATTAGATTTATTTTTGTTTGTAGTTAAAACAAGTTTTAAAATCAAAATCCGAATTATAATTAACTATGTACTACCGTTCAATCAAGTTGAAAAATCTTTAAAAATCAACGATTTCTAACTAATTGTTTGAAATAATATGTTTATTAAGTAGCAATAACCAGAAGAATTTCCTACAAGAAATATACTATACCTTTAAATATGTGATAGGAGAAACAATGCAATCTACCATGTCTGCTGAAAGCGTAATGATAGGCACGCTTGAGAAATCGTTTGCAAAACGCGGGCACTGAATATTTTATATGTGATAGTTGTCGGCAGTTACATTACCCGCAACATGAATAACTAATGTAATATGCTTGTTTATTTTACCGTATGGTTTACTCTTCTAGACATATAATGATAAGTATAATACGGTGTAAAAGGTGGCGGTTTAATGGGGAATGCCATATGTTTCATCGCGGTGTTTTAATCTGCGATTCAAACTTGTGGGAAATTTTGCGATGTTAGTATGAAGGCAGTGTTCTTTCTAAACTTCTAGTCTATTCTAGTCTAAATGACATTGTATGCAGTATTGTGTAGATAATGCACCATGTTGCAGTCCCCTTCATTTCTCTCTATTCCAAAATCCCTATACTTTTCTCTCCTTCTCACCATTTGTCTGTCCCTTTCTTCTTTTCCTGTATTAATTCATATTGTATATGTGTATTCAGCCTTTGTCTGTCCCTTATTAATTTATATTGTATTTGTGTATTCAGGCGTACCAGTCTGCTTATTGGGATCGCGCCTTCTTCCTTGTATTGCAAGTTTTTGATTATATTCATACGACTTTATATACATATAAATTGTATTATTTGAACAGGTGTGGAATGTTGTAAAAATCAGTGGAAGAAAATGAATGTTAATTTGAAATGAATTGAACTGGGGAGCGTTTCATCAAGTGTTTTGTCAGTGATTTTTACCGACAACTGTTATAAGCTACTGAAATCCTATTTTTTTTATATCTTATGCAGATATTAACGGAGCCATTGCTGTAGGATGGATAAACTCAGTGAAAGTTCTAGGTTTTGTTAAAAAATTGGAATTAGTCTTGCTTTTTTTTCGGAGTAAGGATGTGGGTTAGGCTTTGACACTACATATTACATGACTTAACTTTTTTTTTCGACACACACCTACTCTTCGTTCATTTTGTGGATAATACTAACTTAGTATATCATATATTATACATTATATGTATATGATATGATTCAAATTATATATTTATATTACATATGGTATGTAATATACTAAATATTGCATAGAGAGAGAGAGACACACACACACACAAAACAGAATAAAGCACTCAGTCAGACACAGATGTCCTTTAATACATTAATGTCCATACTTTGTTAAGATATTTTTGTCTCACGGAGTGCTTTATTCCGTTTTGTGTCCTTCTTTTTGTTTAATCTCCGTCACAGAACGTTTTAAAACTTATTATATATATATATATATATATATATATATATATATATATATCAACAATAAATAAAACAACGGTTTATGTATATAATTAATATGTTTATGATAAATTAGTTTGCTGTGATTTCTTCCTACTCGAGTACCAACCATGACAACAGTGATTAAATCCACTGCCGAGTCCAACCAAAGAATTACAACCTGTTATCATACCTGGGGAAAGCCCTTCATTCATTTATGCATGCATGATCCGCTCCTCCTCCCCGCTGTTTGAAGTCTCTTCCCAGGAGAATAATCACTCGCGGCGGCGCCATTTTCAGTGCGCCAGAGAAAGGTTGTTAATAAGCCAAACCAATTAGACTCTTCAAGTGAAAATAAATGTGACCCTAACCTTTATGGTACGCCTAGCATGTCTTGCATGTTGCACGCTTTCAACCATTTAGGGTAGAAAATCGATAACGCTTTATTGTTGGATAAATTGGAAAAGTACGTTTATCTTTTATATTAATGAAGACTCTTAAGGATCCGCGCCCAATCCTTAAAGGGTACACCTTCACACCCCTGGGCCAGGTTGCACCCCTCTGCTTGACTGGTGGCGCCGCGGTACATGCTGACAGAGAGAATGGGTTAATCCCACGGACTGCACTGAGAGAATGTCGTGAATTGAGATGAGTCACGGTAGACGGTTTTAATGATGGTATTCTAGCCGATTTCTGCACCGTATTTCGTCTTTGTGGTTGACGGTGTATTACCTCTCAATAATGCCTTGATGGCGGGCGTGAGAAGGTCACGGAGGTCCCTGACATTGATGACCGTGGAATGACTCCCCTTTACTTAAAGGCACTCCGCCTTCTCTCTCTCTCTCTTCTGTGTCGAAGCACACTTCAATGGCGTGCACACTTGGCTAATAATATCCTTCTGAAGGAAGTCGTACACAAGGAGGATTGGGCTTGCGCGATTTCGTGCGAAATTTCCCGCGAAGTGTCCCTGTTTATCTACATGAACATCTGTTATTACAGTAGTGCGAATATTCTTTATCAACTGTACCAACCCTGCGGCATCTTACGATATCATAAAGCGTGTTCAGCCTTTGAAGTTCAGAACTATATAAACATTACAATTGTAATTTCAAATTTTGGAGACTTGAGCATTCCCAGAAAATGGCAGGTGAATTACTAGTAAACTACATTAGGTATTTAAAAATACTATCGGCAGACAAGGCCCATGCCATTTCTAACTCCATGAAACCTGTTCTTGCAAAGTGAAAATTGTTATTGATGTCGAAGGGTTGTTGTGCACATAATATTGTACCACTACCGTGTTCATGCAAGCATTCCATTCGTCTGTAACCCCAGGCTAAAATCATTCCATAAGCTACTGCATACATGCTAATATTCCAGGGTGGCACTATATTTGTGTTCATGGAAGAACGGTGATCACAGTAGCAGAAGACAGTCATTGCTTTCATTTCCAGTGACCTATGACCTTTAGATGATAAATTGATCAATATCTGTTGTCACAGATTTCTTTGTTTCCTTGCCAGTTTATGAACAGATACAGCGATCTGCCCTTCCGTAGTATGTTGAACAAGTTAACACATCTTGTGGAAATGTGGCACTTTGATTAGATCTGGTTATTTCCAGTAGTTAGAAAAGACACAATTGGGCAATGTAGCAGTTATTCTATGTATATTGTGAATTGAATATAAATTCCTCATCTATATTATCAACTCATAAGGTCATTTTTCATTTTGATCTTCATAATATTTTGCTGAAAAATAGCTCTACTGAAATAAAGAAAGGGATTTCTGAAAACAAAATTTATTTTAGTCCACTATCTCATCTTTTAAAATATATTTTAAATATTGTCATGTATCACTTGAAGGGCATATAGTGGTATCCGCACATAGAAAAAAGAAGAGCGAACATAGCGCATTTGTACGAAGGACACGATAAAGACATGGGACCAAATCCAACATGATTGTAGCTGGTGCTATACAAGGAATCCCGGATGTGAAGGATTTTGACCTTTGACATTGCCTGCCCAAAGTTCAAGCTCAGTCGCAAGAAAATTTATTCCAAGGTCTTAGACTGCGAGCTATATTTTGCCAAGCCTACGACGACAGAAGTATGTCAAGTATTTCCTCAAAACAAAACAAAACAAAAAAATACCCACATGAAGTATCAGCATCTAAACAGGATATCATCTCTTAGGGAAATTCTGTTGGCCTTTTTTCTCTTCTTGACAAAGTATTTTCTTTCATACCTGTTACTTTTAAAACTTCGATGTTGGTCGTCACAATATACGCTTGTTTTCTCCTGCCTTACTTTCCTCTTCTGTCTTCTTCCCCTAAATTTCTTTCCTCGAGCAGTTTCGCCTATTACATTTCCAGTTGAAATGGTTTTATTTGCAGAAATGATAATTATTGGGTCAGTGGAGTCCAATTTTCGCTCCCGTTTATGCTTTTGACCTAAGGACATAGGATCTCGACGGGCTGGTTATCAGGAAGTCGATGACTTGTTGATGTAGGCCATTTGTGCTTAATCGGTTAGCATCTTTAACCCTTCATCTCCTTTCCTTCTGATCACAAGGTCTGCAAAAGCAAAAGCATATTCTTTTTGGTATTTTTCAGATTTTCTTTTTCACTCATGACTTTTTTCTTTTTTTTTTCAAAAACATGAAGATTTGTAACAATGTACCCGGGGGGTGAACATTAGTGTGAAAAGGTGGAGAGAATTACATTATTTTATGACTAGATTTCCGTGCAAGTCAGGAGGCGTTGTAGAATTGTACAACAAAAGGCCTATAACGAGATCCTGAATGTGATAACACCTTTTTTTTTTATAGCGTTAATATTTTTCGTTAATCATTGCAATCGTCAAATAGCTGTAATTTAATGGAACCTGAATTCTCCCTCGTGAATTGTGAACGTTTACGTTTATAACTTCGGCCGGGGCATTCTGAACGAGATATGGATGCATTCTGAAGCATTTAAAATCTAAATGTCTTTACTCTAAGTCGATAGATTTTGCAGTGTTTTGTCTCATATAACGCAAGAGAATAGTCCTCGTTCAATAATTGGAAAAGGCAAGATGTGTTTTAAAATTCTATTTGAAAGTATAGAATGTGAATTCAGATTCAGTTCAAATTTATGTTAGTTACGGAGAATGCACTGACAAAGGAATAACCATGTTGACGATGATGATGATGATGATAACCCTTCAAAATGAGGATCAAGTGACGATTTGCTGAAATAATGACGATGATGGTGGTGGACGGGAGTTTTGATTATGATTACCTTAAAGGGAAAGTTCACCCCGAAGTTTACTCGAGTTTAAAAAATGCAGAAAAAATAAAGAAAAATATTGGCGCAAGTTTGGACAAAATCCGTTAAAGAATAATGAGTTATGGACTTTTGAAGTTTTTATTTTGTGACGTCACATGCGAGCAGCTCCTCCATTATGTAATATGATAAATATTCCATAAAATATAATTTTCTCAGAAAATTTAGAATATTTTCGTCTGTGCATTTGATGTATTGTCAGAAATGTTATTCAATACTGGATTCTGAAAAGAAACAATATTAATTTATCTCGGAACGTAAAAAAAAATGCGAATATATGGAATATTTATTACATTACCAATGGGCAGCTGCTCGCATGTGACGTCACAAATCCAAAAACTTTAAGTACGCATAACTCTTTTATTATTTGACCGATTTTGTCAAACCTTCGCCAATATTTTTCTTTATTTTTTCTGCATTTTTTGAACCCAAGTAATCTTCGGGGTGAACTTTCCCTTTAAGGATGATCTCAGGATTGAGGTTTAAAACATTTTAACACATACTTCTCAGTATAATATTGAAAAGGGTTTACTTTTTATGAAATATTTGATGGAAGATGAAAAAGAACTAAATCAACCATTCTTTCATTGTACATTTAATTTCGTTTGAACTTTATTTGTCATTTCAGAGTACGACATCATGCACGATAACAGACATGTGTTATAGGAATACCAAATACATGTTGGATAACCTTGTATACAACGATTTTATACACATTTTCAACTGAAATAAAAATTGCTTTCAGGTTATAAAAGTGGCTCGCTGACGGGTAAAATGAATAATGTACAAGGATTAATACACCTCGCATTAAAAAACTAACAGTAATTGATTTATATTTTTTTGTTTTTGTTTTTGTTTTTGTTTTTTAATATATATATATATATATATATATATATATATAATGATGTTCTAGGCATCCTTTGGTGCATTTCCTGGAGTCGGAGGGAAAGGCTCAAGGGTCATAGGAATTTCACATTCCTTTTTTTCTTCCAGGCAACTTCGGGAGGCGCGGCAGGGGAAGCCAATTTATTAGTTCTTACTTTGTATTCCATGTTATCATTCTATTGTACCTTTGAAATGCCGAATTAATGATAATAATAATAATAATAATAATAATAATAATAATGATGATGATGATGATGATGATGATGATGATGATGATGATGATGATAATAATAATAATAATAATAATTCATCGTTTGATTTCTTTCTTTAATTGATTTTGATATTTTTTTCACTCTTTGTTTGAAATGAATTATAGTAGTTTTCAAGCGTAGACCTTTTGTATTTACACAATTGTCTGTATTCGACATAGTATGCTGATGCATGGTTTATGTACAGTCAATTAACATAATGTTATTGCGAAAATGTCTCAGAAAACATTTTTGTCACTTTGTCGAAGGGAAATGGAGGAGGGCAGACGGCTACAGCGAGAGAAATGGAATTAAATAGAGAGCGGAAGAGGGAGAGAGAGTATGAAAGAGGGAATTAATAGGGATAGGGGAGATATTGTGTGGGCGAGTATGGGTGTGTGTTGTGTGTGTGTGTGTGTATGTGAGAGAGAGAGAGAGAGATGCAGAGAAAGAGAGGGGCACACAGCGAGTAAGGAGAGAGAAAAAGGCAGAGAGGAAAAGAAATTGAGAGAGAGAGAGAGAGAGAGAGAATTGAAGGAGGCAGTTACCTTTAAGGTATGAGTAAGAGCGCGCGGGGGAAAAACCTGGCTGCTTGGCGCCTTCTCGTCTGCCCGTTCAGTCGATGCACCCACAAGCAGACGTTCTCACCCGCAACTCGCGGGCAGGTGATCCGTGTAAACGACGTGTGATGAGCGCAACCCGAGGCCTCAACGAGTATGTTAACGAACACCAACGCGACCAGATGAAATTACACAATGTGCTTCCTCCTTAAATGTTTAACTTCTTCTCTCTTCCCTTTTCTCATTTTTCTCTCTCTGTCCTCCTGTATTTTTCTTAGTTTGCACTGAATGAGTGGCAGCGCGAGAGGTTATTCTAGGTGAAACGCGTTAAAGAGCGCCTCTCGTTGCATACGAAAATGATCGTAAGCGTTTGTTATAACGACGACAATGATGCTGATGATGATGACGGTGAATATGATCTTCACTTGCCAGCGTAACTTAAATACCTTTGTTGTGCCTCAAGTATATTTCAGAGGGGGCTTAATATCACCAATGATATAAGATGATGTGCTTTGGAAAGAGAATTTGTTGCAGGTGCGTCTGATGCCAGTTTTGTTTAAACTCTTTGCATACTGATTATCGGACTCATCAGGTTGCATAAACAGCTTTATGTCTTGGCTTTATATTCCTAATGACAGGTAGCCTATTATCATGATTACGCAATTCCCAGTGTCGCAAACATAGAAACGACAATGTCTTGGTACACTGTATAAATTGCGATTATGTGATATTTTAGCCTTTTCCCAGTGTTTCTTATTTTTCTCATTAATGCAATTATTATGATTATTATCTAATTCTGATTATACATCCTTCGAATTCGGTAATAGCTATTTCATGCTGCTTATCCACCCCCCCCCCCATCTCTCTCTCCCTCTCTCTCTCTCTCTGTCCTCTCCCTTCTATTCCTACCTTAATTTTAGCATTTTCTTGTTAATTACTCTATCCCCTGATTCTCCTATTCTTGCCTCTATTCCTTTTCTTTGATCAAGCTTGCCTAGTACCTCCTTGGTTTGACCCCCCCCCCCCTCTCTCTCTCTCTCCCTTTTCTCTCCCTTTTCTCTCTCCTCATTTCTCCCTCTCTTTCAGTTTCCCTCCTCCTCCCCATATAATATAAACCTTCACTCCCGGCTTCTCAACGGTGTATTCTCAACGCGCCCCGTGCACCGCGTTCACATTTCACTTTATCCACCTTCGGGGCATGTTCTCTCTTCCTCGGGTCCGTCTGTCTACCCCCACTAAGAGCTAGAGTCTGTATTCATCTCGATAACATCAGTCCTAGGTGTTACCTGTCGGACCCCCCTGATCAGGGCAATGATTACCGCGTAATACGACATTCAGCCCCGTACTCTCGAGGATACAACTTCGTCTCTCTTCACATTTTTTTTTAACATTTAGCTTTTTATACCGAGAGAAAAATTATGTCACAGTCTCAGCATTGTGTGTTAACATGGAATGCACTTCATATGTATTACCATGATCAACGGCCTCTTCCCACTGCCGGTAAATTATCGCGTTACCCTTTTCGGAATGTAATGCACATCTCCTGATGTGATCCTAACAACTGCCACAGATGTATGATAAATCTGCTCTTAGCCAATCAAATGTATGGGTTTCAGTAGCTTATAACAATCACTGTAATAAATTTTGATATCGATAACAAGTTTTATGAAATAAGGCCCTGGTGAAACATGTAGTATTCTGTGCTTGGAGGCCCCTCACTTGTCTCCAGTGGACATGAACCAATGAAGTATATTCGGGAACGTTGTCACAGACATGGGATGATAATTATATTAGGCCTATATAATTTGTTTTCATAGAAAACGATAAAACAATTGGAGATCAAAATGACCCGTGTCAGATGTTCATTTCAATTGTTTAAACTGCTCTTTTTTAAATAATGAAAATGGAAAATGCAAATTGATAAAAAAAAAAAAATACAGAGAAGTCGTTTGATGTGTAAATAGAATTATACCCTCAAATCCAAAAAGGTTTTTTTTTTTAAAGTAAGGTTATTCGAATGCATCTTTCAAGAAGAAAGATAATGTAACGGTTGCCACTCCGAATTCACTTAATCATGCTTGCATTAGCAAGCATCACAAGCGCAACACCAAGGTGGGCTGTGTACTATCATCGTGGTCGTGTAACGCTCAGTGGTAACGCTCCTTTGTAGCACACGACGAAGTAATTTGTCGCTGTAAGATGATATTTTCTACATTCAGTGTACATTACACAATCAGTGTCTGATTTCAGCGACTAATCTACGCGTTTTTTCCTCCTTCTTCCTTCGTCTTCTTTCGAGACGTTAATTAATATACGGCGATCATTGACCCTTCCAACGACAAGATGGTGACGTAGTGAGTTCCTTCACCGATGTCATCTATATGAGTCAGGGTGGATTATTAAAGCACATAATACACACACCCACACATTCACACACACACAGATCTTGTTGATATTGCATCCCCAAAGCAGCTTGGCGTTGCATATGACAAAATGCTCCGAACCTTTGCTGATCCCGAAATTCATGCGCGTTTTCGGCGCAAGCTTGCAGCGAAATTGTATGTGTTATTCATAATCCATGTCTGTCATGTTTCTTTGGCTGGTCTTTCGTGGCGAGCTGTTTTGTTGCGATTCATTTTCACAACGATGGTTCGTATGTCTGGGTGAAAGGCATATGTTTGTGTTGCTATGTCGACAAAATCTGATGTAAACCCGTCAAGTCGTCTTGGTTATTCGAGTACAAGAAGTGTGCCGCAAATTTACCTAAAATGGTTCTCAGTGAAGCTGATCACCCGAAAAGGACAAGTCAAATTGTCAATGGGGCATTTAATTTGTCTCATAATGATGTCATTAAGTTCAGCCAATTTTAGGTCAAACTCTATCCCGAGTCGTATCGTTCTATGGCAGTAATCTTATTCAGAACATTTCCGAGTATGCCGTCATCTCATCTCCAGAATCTGATGAAGAATACGCTATCCCTGACATTTAACAAAAGCAAATAAATACACCAGAAATATGTATATACCCATGATGAAGTGATAGGGTAAAGTGAAATATATGGTTATTTGCATACTTCTTTATTTGAACGTTTTCTCTTGTTATTTTTGTTGGCTTCGAACCAATATTTGAAACACACACTGTTGTGGCTGGTGGCCGCTAAAAGTTGGTGGCGCTATACCAGATTTTTGTTCGGGGCGTTCGAAAAGCTTGCAGCCATTGAGAGCTCATGGGTGTCGATGAGTGTCACAAATAAATGATTAAACACGAAAATGATAAAGATACAAAAATGATAAAGATACAAAAAACTTTATCTAGCTTTTTGAGCTGCTTGAAATACTGATTACATAGTAACTATTTTCAAACCCTGCTGAAAAAGAGTGATAATCGTAATAGGTCTACTTTTTTTTTCTTCTTCTGAGGATGTATTTTATGTGCAAACGTGCACATCCAAACGACTTTTGAAAAAAATAACCTTTTTTTCTGACGAAATGTAATACGATTAAAAGAAAGCGGGTGATTTTTTCCCCCTAGTGGATAGAGGTCTTGGTGTTTCTTAGGAAGATGAATGCTTAAACATGATAGCCCACGTCCTCATAATTGGCATCAGGGGACCGGCTTCCTACCGACCCATGTACAAAATAATGACTTTCACACTGTAATGATACTGCTAAATGGTCTGTGTTTTTGACATTCCAAGATTGATGAACATGTTCTGCATGACTCCACAAAAGGCATATGACTCTCTGACCTGAATTCTGAATTCATATTACCCTCAAACTGGAAAGGCCCCTATCAATAAAAATGACTATAATATGTAGGCTAAGTGAAATAAGGCGTAAGGCACACGTTTGACAAGAGAAATGTACTGAAACTGTAGCCTGTTTTATTTTGAGAGCTATTTTGTTGTTGTTGTTGTTTTTTACAAAAGTTTCTCATTTTAGTCTTGGTGGGTTTTTAAAAAAAATATTGATATTGGCCTACTTTCTGAGTGGTAATCACCACTAAAAGGAGCCAATGTCAAGTTTCAAAAACAGAGAGAGAAAAAAAATAACAGGGAAAGTTTGATCGGCAAAGAGAATGTCAGCAGTGAAACATACATGTAATGCACTGTGAAATATAAACTATACCTAATTACATTTCATTTAAAATTACGGGTAGGCCTACTGTTGTGAAATGAAAATATTTTGGTATGTTACCTATGTACGTGTGTGAATTAGAAGGTATCTGTAGCACATCGTTTTGGATATCAGTTGAATGGAACATGTACTAGTATTAGATAATAGGTCACAGCCCAACATTATCTGACCCCCTCCCCCCCCCCCCCCCAAAAAAAAAGAAGACGTCGTTCTGTCCCAGTGCAGTTTTGTCGTATTCACGCTCATGACTGCCACTAGCTCTCTCTCTCCCCTTCAATTGTAAACAAACCCGCAAAAGCTGTCTATGCGGTCAGTGTCCCGAACTGACCCGCAAAGCCTGTTACGTAACACATCCTCGTGCCAGCCAGACAGCACGTGCGTACAGTTTGCGGTCAACAACAATACCCAACTGGACACTGTTACAGCTGGTCTTTTACGCGAGGGGTGAAATCGGGTCATGGTCATCGGGTTGTGCTTGACCACGTAGATTACAAACAGGAATGTGAAATGACTCATATCGAATATCGGCGCTCTCCGCTACTCGAGCTCCGCCACTCTGTAGGGAAATCTATCACATTCCATTGCCCAATCAAAATTGGACATCCTCCATGCATCGTGTGTGTGTGCGTGTAGGGCTAAAAAAAACTGACCGTCAATGGAAAGACTACGCTCAGGGGGCTATACCCCGGGAACCAATCAAAATTGCAAGCCGCTTGTCTGCTATCTGATTACGTGCATTCATTCGTTAACTGATTAGCGCGCCGTGCAGTGGCGTACACAAATTTCACTCATTACCGCCACCGATATAAACATTGTGTCGTCTGCTCCTCATGGCATGTCGCGTGGTGCACCGCGGGAAAAGAAATCTCCAACTCTGTTCTCCCCCGACCAACTTGCTTCAGTCAGTTGCCTTCCGTGTGTTAGAGTGCTTGGTTCTAGCATTTACTTGGGGAAATGTGAACCTTCAGCTATCGGTCATCTAAGGGCAATCTGCCAGTAGATTGTATTTGCTGTTCGGTGGACAGGTTATCTTTTGTGTATGCTTTCACGCCTGTGGGTCAGACCAGGTGACATAATCAACAGCCGGAAAACGAGACGAGCAACTTAGGGCGAAAAAGGGAAAAGGAATAGAAAAACACTCACTGTGATCTCTCATGGTGTGGAGATTTTAGTTGAAAATTATTTTCACTTGGACTTCGGGATGAATTGTTGAAAACTCTTGTCTTTGTCACTGTGATAAAAATATTACTTGCCACATCTCGGAGCATTCCTGTTCGCCTTAATTTTTGAAAATAAAGTCGTCAAGGCTCTTTAGCTACATGGTTCTACTTGGTATGTTTCACTGATATTAAATGTATCTTTTAATTTGTGATAAATATTATTAATTGATGTGGGCCTACTCTAAAAAAATATGAGTGATCACTGACGTGACTCCATCCCGGGGGTGAAAATAGAGTGAAATTCTTCACTTTTCTTGTTAAAGAGCACTCTGAAATAAATCGATATTCACTCCTAAACAAGTGATCGCCGACGTGACTCCCGGGGGAGTGAAATTAGAGTAAAATTCATCTTTTTTTAGAGAGAGAGAGAGAGAGAGAGAGAGAATAAATGAGTAAATCATTACTACCACGATATTAATGACTGTATGATCGTTCTTTGATTACCATAATTATTGTTCTTTTCTAAATAATTGTCAATAATTTTCATATCACAATGATCGCTCTGACTGTCGAATAATTTGCAATGGCAGAAGTGAATTACGCTTTCTTCTATGAATTTTCTACATGAAGCAGACATACAATCACGGAACGCAGGAAATAGGCAGTTGTTTGGGGGTGTTTTAAGGTAAAAGAAAAAAAAATGACAAAATTAATGGTAAATGTATAAATAAATTAAATAATCTTCAACAGTTCAACGACACATTTGCAGTTCATAGACAATATAGATTGATCATTATAAATTCAAATTAAGGCGTTTTATAAACATTAAAAATGATGTAACGCTCCATCAAAATAATTACGTGAGATTTCATCGCAGTTGTTGAACAGACGGAACTCTCTCGACATTTGTGCCGCTGAATCATGAGTAAAAAAAAAATTATCGTCGACAACCTGACAAAGTAAGACACGTATCTCCCATCTTTATTCACAATGTAGAATCGACTTTTGAAAATAATCGTCCGTGCCAGTTTCCCTATATAGGTTTACACTCCGCCAAGTCTTTCTGCATCTTAGCTAGATCCAATTTTGCCCTTACCTCCGATGTTGTGTGCATGCATGAACACTTGTTTCATTTTTTTTATTAGAAGGGTACATGCATTTTGAAATGTCAGTTATATATTTTTTAATACTTATCATTAATTTTATGTAGATATTTTTAAATATCAATCAAGAACTACAGCGTATGCCACTGCCAAGCCAGGATAGTTTGCACTCTTTATTCGAGACATTTGAAAATGTACTTGAATTAGCCAAATAATATATTTGTTTTAAATATTTTTTAACACATTGCTCATTGAAATGATCCATCGTGAACTTTAATGCAGTCTTCACTGTTGTGATTTCTTTTCTTACAACTCAGATGTTAATGTTATTTATTTTCCTTGCAATGATTGAAAATGTTTCTGCACTTAGTTTCGTTGTCAATTATTTTTAACACACAATTGCTATATACTTTAAAAACTGAAACTGAAATGAAATAAAAAATTTAAAAATCTAAATCTAAAAAAGTCTGTAATTTTTTTTTAGACATTTCCTTCTATTTCAAAGATTTATTTTTAACTCAACTCAATGAAATTCCACGATCATGATATTCGTCTGCCAAATTTCCTACTGAGTAACAGCACATCCAACATGTCTAACTCCTCCGCGTCTTTTGCATGTGATGTACCATAACAATGTATTGAATACCGTTCGTTTGAATAATACTGATGCATCGAAAGAACGAATATTAGCTTTTAAATGTCTTATGAATGAGTCATGATAATGGTGACATTGATGATGATGACAATAATAATGATAATAATGTTAATGATAATAATGCTAATGATGATGATGAAAATGACAATAACAGTAAATAGAGTTGAACAAGTACACATGTACAGGTGGGCTGTGGAACAGTCATGAAATGCGATAGTGTTGTAAGAACCATTGTAATAATGAAGTATGAAGTAGGCATGTTCCTACATAAATGAATTGACGAGTGCACAGTGCAGTGTCTTAAAATTAAAAATGATGTGAAATCAACTTTAGAATTAGTTTTAGACCAATAAGGGCATTTCTGACATGCTCTCGCGCATGCGCGTAATGCCCGCAATAATATTGTCACGCCAATTATATAAGAAAGACACTTGAAATGATTGAAAACGATCTGAAACACATGAAAAGTCAAACCTAAAGCATTTGATGCATTAGTACACTTGTGAGCGTACTAGAGGGTAGTCATGCACGCACCAATGTTCAACCAGTTACATTTCCCAGGTTCAACAATGGCCTATAACACATGCACAGTCTATTCCAGTCCATTTCTGGAATAATCTTCCACTAGAAATAAAATCACTTAACTCAGTGATCATCTTTAAAAGAAAACTTAAAACCTACTTAAAATAATCACAAGTGTTTGAAATTTTGAATTCTTGATTTTACTGCCTTGTATTGTCTTGTGTTGGGTTTGTGCGGTAATATGTACTTTTTGAATAAAATATGTCATATATTCTTAATTACCTATTCCTTTATAGTACTCTATTATCTTTTAAATTTTCTATATTATATTGAATGTTCAATGCAACTTATTTTACCTTTATTAAGGGTGGTCGTCTCGACAAATCCTCATGGGATTAATTAAAATGCTAAAACAGTCAAAAATTAGTCATTTTCATGCGTGGACGAGCGTGCTCTCGCGCACGCGCGAAAAATGTTAAAAATGGCCTGAAACCTGCCCAAAAATGATTCCAAACCATTTTGAGCATTTCTAAATTTTTGGCGCGCTCAAATTCACCGTACATTGTCGCACCCTAAGTTCAATTTATTTCTTATGTAATTAACTTGCATCATGCCAAATATGGTTAAATTATGACCTTCTCTTGCAGAGATATAGCATGACTTTTGTCGGAATTTTACATAATGGCGCCTAGATGACGTCACGATGCATTGACTGTTGAAAAAACAGAACACAAACAGAAGTGGTCTGTACTTAAAGTACAGTCTACCTAATGATAACAATAATAATAAGAAGAAAAAAAAGAAAATTCGGAGGAAAGTGAGAGGTGCACTTACTTGAAGTACATCCCACCTAATAATATTAACAATAATACTGATAATTAATAATTGTAAGATAGTAGTATTAGTAGTAGTTATTATTTTCATATCGTTATTATTATTATTATTATTATTATTATTATTTTGATTATAATAATAATAATTATTATTATTATCATTATTATTATCATCATTATTAATACTTCTGCTACTTCTGTTACCTATTTATTTGACAAATGATAAAACAAGTACAGAGAACATGTAAACGGAGTGGAAGCAATAATTATACTACTACTGCTACAACTACTGTTTCTGCTACTTCTATTACTATTACTACTACTTCTAAAATTGCTACTACTACTACCACTATTGATAATACTACCAATTATGATAAACAGTACAGGTAATGGTATGAAAAAAAAGCACAATACCGCTGAAAAATTCCCAATGCGACATACAATAGTCCGTATACAGGAGTAGTCCAAGGAGGTACCGAACTGACATATTATCGTGATTTTCTATGTTTATCACTGTTTCATAGTAAAAGCTACAGTTAATTAAATGAATGTAAGGAAAATTTCAGCAAATGAAAATCTCTGAATGTAACAAAATGTCAGCGAAAGTGACATCCAATAATAATTGTCAGAGCAATTACATATTTATAATGCTTGGTTAGACTTTGTGGTAGAGAACAAAAGATTACATTAAAAAAAAGGGAAAGTACCTACTGCTGACAGAAAGTGTGGGTCATGTTGTACATATTCTTATTTTCAGACACAGTATATGTTTTCCCCTTAATTTTTTTCCTTTAAAAACCAATGATGACGTTTGAACTTTTGATGCCTTTGCCCCAAATACAGACAGTATAATGGACAGTTTATTATGTAACAAGGAGAAAAAAAGACAAATATAGAATTGATCAAGAAACCGAGTTTTGCCTGGACATTATAAACATATGAAGCTTCCGAGGTAGACTACTCGTCTCCGAAGATTGACCCCGCGTGCTGCATCAAACCTACCATTGAAATTATAATTTCATTCAAATTTAGCTCAAGGTCAAAAATTGCTTATGATCGATTTTTTATGCGGGGAAGTCAGGTTTTCTGATTGCATGAAACCAAATTTAATGTACCAACATTTTTTTGAGCTGTCTGTACTTACATTACGGGTTAGGATCGATGATGAATGAATATATAAACGGCAATGAATCGAGATAAAATCGCGTGGCGATGTTAAAATGGAAAAAAAAAAATGAGAAAGTGCAAAACGATGGTAACATTTCCAAGATGTTGCATGCACTCAGATGCTTGAATAATAACATGTTTCCATGGGTAACAATTTGAAGTTAATAGTTTTTTCCACCTGCTGTGAGTGATGTAATAGATAAGTGCATTGAAGCACTTCCATGTATGAGCAGTATTGCACATACCCGAATAATACCATTTAAGTAACCAAATGATTTCATGTTTTTTACACTTCGGAGTAGTCTGATATTGAATGAAATTGAATTTTAGACGTTTTTTTTTCAGTGTCGTAAATCGTATTTTAATATTTAAAGGTCCACATGAACGAAAAGATCCTACTGACTAATGCATTTTGAAAAAAAAGTGACATTTTAGTCATTTTATGTGTTGGAGCGAATGGGGGAGTTGTCCACAGCTACATCACAGTGACATTACCTATTCGGCCAATTTGAAATTCCCATATGCATAGTGATTACAACTTTCAAAAATTCATAACTTTCTTATTGCTTGTCCGATTTCGTTCAAACTTTCACCAATCTGCTTCTCTGATTTTTCCTCTTTCTCGCAAAGCAACTTGCTATTAAGGTTGGATTTCCCTTTAATATAAAATAATGATACAATCGTTTACGATTATCCTGAGTGACCTGAGTAAAATATGACATCGTTCACGTAGCCTACATGTATCATAAAAAATTGCGGTAGAAACATAAATTTGATAATCGTTTCGTGTTTGAATTGACACATTTTCACGTATAATTGAAATGGAGGAGATTTGTAGACATATCAATGAATAATAAAACTATTTCCTCTAAAAACTTGACTTGCATAATGATAAAATAATGGAATTAGCAAATTTCTAAATGTTTTCTTGAGTGGAAGTATTTTTTTTTTTTTTTTTTTGCGATTGTCTTGTCATCATTTAAAATAGGCTGCCCACTACAGTCGTAGTGAATTTTAACAAATTTTAAAGATACAAATGGCAATTAGCACAAACTAATTGATCGTTCAAAAAGGAAGGTAAAATAAATTTTACAAAAACAAGGAGCCCACTTTACATATTCTATAACAAAAAATGATCGTGCATTATTGCACTACTGAATTATTAAAAGTATTGTAAATTTTTTTTTATTGCTATTTTGTGATTTTATTGAAACTTTCTGGCTTTGATACAACCAAGAATAATTCTGAAAGTGTGCAATCCTGGCCAACACTTCACGATACTTAACAACATAGCTTCACAATGACCATACGAGGTTCATGATCGATACTCAAGTCGATACCAATTTTTAGATATGATATATGTATGGTACCATGCATAAATCGAAAGTAAAATATTTAGTTACGTGGAAATGATCACTATTGATTTGATGATGGCATGTTATGACAATGACGGGGACTTGTGGTTAGGGCATTTTATACATTATGAACTATATTATTATTATTTGTGGCAGTACTATAGTAGTGGTAGATTTTTATTAATGAATGAATTTATTTATTTACTTATATATTTATTTACTTATTTATTTATTTATTCATTCATTTCTATTTAATAGTATCTGAGACTTGTGAGAAAATATTTCGATCAAACTGCAATCAATTCGCAGACACTTCGACTTGTTCACACTCAATAGTAATTATGAAAATAAATAAAAGTCTACTGAAGCATATAGGGCTAGTAATTAAAGCATGTGCATGACACGGCGAATTGAAGCTTGCATTTGTGTTGTGTATTTGCAGAGGCAATCGTCATTGAAAACTACATTCTTACATTCACCGATTCTTGAATTTCTACTCAAAATACAGTTCGTTACATATTTAGTTTTCTTATCGGGACCCGTTCGCTGGGGCGTCCTCTCTTATCCTGGTGGAGAGAATTGAAGATTTTTGATTTTCCAAAGGGGAGACGAAAGTTAAACAGCACAGCACCCTTCGAATACCATCGGTGACCCGTGGGGATAAGGGCTCTGCAATTCAAGGCAGACATCGTCTCCAGTATCCGCATCATTCGATCGAAGAAAAAAAAAATGTGCGCTATATATCCTTTCAGTGTATTGTTGTCAAAAATTTGACATATCTATCGCCTGCAACGGGATAGTATTATGAACAACTTCACCGTTTGCCTGTTTGCTGAAATCGAGTTGCTTCTATTCGCTTCGTATATTCATCACCCCACTTCTTATTTTCCAATCGCAAACTTCAAAAAGCAGGTTTTTGAATAATTCTGTTGACTGGAAAGTGACGTAAAGATGGAATGGGCCTGTACGTGGAATATGCAGTTCCGGGTTATTATTGCCATAGACGTACTGGTTGAGAAGAACATAACATACATTGTATGACACCAGTCATAATATTATTCAAATTTTATTGAAGATACAGTAATTGGCGATAAGATTTCCTTGAAATGGGGAAGAAATTTGTTTGGTTTTTAACCCTGTGAGCCCTCAGTTAGGAAGCTATGTTATGCACAAGGTCAAGGAAGGTAGGTTTTGCAGCAGGGGAATCATTGCATCAATGGGAAAGATACAACTTTCTCCTAATGATCTTCTTCATCGTTTCCTATTTCCACCATTCACTATGGAAAGAATCAAGTTTGAAATCGAAGCCAATTTAATACACCAATGGTCATCAATGTAGGAAATTATGACGTGGGGAAAATCCTTTCTTGACAATCAAATGAAAATAAAATTGGAAGCTGGTTTACACGTGCGTAATGAATACGACTATTATCCTTCTTCCTCTACCTTTTATATTGCATTACGATATCCTCTGAGCAGTTAAAATCTCATGTTTTCATCCATAATTTGATGTTATACGATGAGAGCACAGGAAATCAGACCCATCTCGGTGTTGAGATTTTGAGCACATCGTAGTTTTGGAAGATAAGATGAGAGTAGTAGGGGATGGGAAACCAAACTCCGACTCGTCCTGTTGGTCGGTGTCCCATTGCAAAACCCCAGCTCTGGCGTCTAAACTCACGAAAAGAGAGGCATGTCCAAAAAGGCTTACCCTCTCCTTGCGCTGTGGGACCGCCAAATCGGTATTACCGAATTTACATGAAAAAAAAAAATTGAAGGCCATTTTCTTTCCGATACACGTTCAGATGGTAAGCCGAATGCGCAGAGGGAAACGAACAGGCTTATCACCAAGTCAGGACGACTCTAAAAGCAACAAATTTTATTCACTGATTTTTTAGGGGAAATAATGACGTCCGTACGATTGTTTTACATCTATTTTTAGCCTGGCTATCTCTCGACAACCATGGTTTGGAGAAGCATGTGGGCGAGTGTTTAATCCTCATAGGTTTTTACATTATCCAGAAAGAATATATTTTGTCACAGGGCAAAGAAAAGTCTTTAATTTGGGTAATACACGTATGCTTATCCAGTGTTAGTTGAGAATAAAGTTATTTTTATCAATTGAAAGAATGAAAGAAAAGCACACACAAAACCAGAAGACTCTTTTTTAATATTCATGATAAAAACGTGTTCGGGTGGCACCTGTGCATATTGCATTCATTTTCTTTTCATATTAAACCATCAATTTACAATATCAATTGTAGTTCGTGAGTGCTATAACTTGACAGGCAGGTGGTTTTCAAAGGTACCTGCTATTTTCCCCAAAGGCTTTCCTTTTAGGTTCATGGAAGTTGAAGGCGTTTCTTTTTCATGTCACCGCAAGTACCAATGCCTACAATACTACAGAACAATGTGATGAACCGGTATACTATATATGCGAATGTCACACTACTTTTTGTCGGTATAAGTTTGTACTTTTCCCCATTTCCAATGACTGAATGTTATTGAATCTGTGATAAAAGTAGATTATGTTGACGGCATCGGTCCAAAGGTGTCGATCATCCTCCCGGATGAAAGATAACAATTTTAACAGAATCTCCAAAACAGAGTGAAAGGAAATCAAGCTCTTGTATATAGGCCTACACCTACATGTAGCTTGTTATGTGCCATGCCGACACAAGCGTTGGTTTGTGCATGGTTTGTGTAGGTTTTTAGACCAGTAAGGGCGTCCGTCTCGTCTGAAATACTACAGCCGTTTCAATAAAACTTTAGGAGAGACGCATGAACATGGAAAATCCTAAAATAGATTTTAGAGGACTCCGGTTGAAATGAAAGTTTAACATACTGTATGTACACCTGTCACAATTATCAGGAGGAACAATATAGGAATATACTGAACGCTGTTATATTGTTTAGTGCAACACTGTATAGCAGCATGATATTGATAGGAAACTTTGTAGAAGGACTTGAATAGTATTAAAGAGGGCCTCATGAGTCAATGGCAGACTGTCACCTTATACTCAGGCCTACATGTTCTTCACATAATCATATTGTAAGATTACATCTTACTTTATATGCATGCATATTTACAGGATCCTTGAATGTCTGACCGTGGCATGACATAGAGAAGTTCAACTTCAATCGAGAAGATAGGCATGCTATAGGACTGACTCTACGTGAATTTATTTATAATCAAGTGTTGGGGAGCACTGGAACTGGAAGCAGTTATCATTCTGGCGAGCCTGGGCAGGCTAATTATAACATATCTTGGTTTTAAAAAAAGGAAGATTAAATGTATATTGTGCTATATTTTGGTCCAACTGTTGGCGATATGTAGAGGAAGGAATAGGTCGAAAGTGTGAATGTAGGTCACTTTCCCGACTTGCCCCCTTTTTTTCTCTTAATAAATGACAGGCCTATGTCGGCGGTGGGGCGGAGGGGAATTGAACGAATCCAAACAACAAGCGTCGGCCCTGAAAAGGGATGGGGGTTTTATGAACTAATCCTCCACGACCTTCTGGTAGGCAGGCACTCAGTAATCCTTCAGTGCGTCTGGTATTTCATGTTTGATGTTGCAAGCAGGATGCGAGGGGCGGGGTAGCGGAGATGGCATGAGGGGCGTTTCCCCGTTTTTGATTTTTTTTTAGGGGCAGGACTGGAGGAAGTGTTCTAAATGGTATCATTCTGCATATTTGTGGTTGCTATGAGAAAGCTACTTGATTAAAAAATTAAGACCTGATAAAGAGACATCCGAGCAGTCAAAAATAATCAGGTATAGAAACTATGTAGGTCCAAGTCTTTTTTTTTGTGTGTGTGTGTGTTTCTTCTTCTTTTTTATATATAGTAGAAATATCAAGGAAATCAAATGACGGTTGATAATCTATCTTTGAATTTGAATGATAAGACCTATTCGAAATATGAACTATGATCATTTTTTTTTAAACAAAGATAATATATTTCATTGCTCTGTTTCAATGTCGAGTTGATGGCAAGGTCTTTTCGGTCTGTAATCGACATAATTTCTTTTATTCTGTTGAATTTAAAGTGAACATGACTATAAAAGGCAGCTAATAGGCTTTTGAAGAAAGAAGGCATGAAACGAACAAAAAGGAGAACAAAAAGGACGAAATCTGGAACCAACTGAAGTAATCTTTATGAATCTCATACTTTTATGAGCTGTTTTTTTTTAATAGTCATGTTCACTTTTAATAAAATTAAGGGATAAAATATAACCTGTTGCCGCTAATTGTAAGAGTGTGAGTAACCAATAGACCAGTAAAGATGAAAAAGGTTGGATAGATTCAGTTCTCTTGAAACCGCTTTCCATTCAAGGAAAGAAAATGGGTGTTTGGATCAAGTTAAGCACAATGTATAATAAATTAAAATAAACTCATTTCATCCAGAATAATTTTCTTTTTGGCTTTGTTAACGATATAAAAAACCTGTTTAACTGCTTAAACACTCGGTAAAAAGGGACACATAATACTTTTCTCATTGAAATGGGAAGACATGGTCATTACAGTGGCATCATTGTCGAAGGACTGAGATAAGTAGACTATGAATCGTAAATGAGGACGATGGCTTTATTTCAATTCTAACTCACAAATGAATCTAATCAGAAGTAGTGACTAGGATTCTCAGTATCCATATATATTTATCCAAATAAGTAATTATGAATTGATTTGGATTTAAAAAAAAAACAGTATGGACAGGGAGGCGACCTCATTTTCTTTTCCTTGTGGCAGAATGCGAATGCCATATTCCACCCGAGCTGTGAACTTGTCACCTTTCGGTATGATGATACTCATGTCTCTCCCTCTCAGAATGCTTCCACCTACTGCTTTTGAACTCCTGGTAATGCTCACGAGGTCTCTATTTGAAACAACTGAAAAAATAATCAGACGTTTGGACAATGCCTTGGCACACCGTGGCGTGAATGTCAGAGGGAGTTTACAGCTATTATGATACTACAACAATTTTGGCACACATAAATGTACATGCACACTCTGTTCCCGATAGAGGCAGAAAAATCAGAGAAACTGAATTGAAAAAAATCGGACAAAAATAGTACGAAAGTGATGATTTATTTTTCATGATTTTGAAATCTATTTGAGGTAAATTGGCAACTAGGTCATCAGTCTGTGATGATGTCATTCCCTACCCATTCACCAATATTTTTGAAAATTTTAATGTCATTAATTTCCAAGCTTACCCACAAGAAAATGATTTCATGCCTGAACTCAAGCTTGTTATACCGCTTCTAAATGGATGCATTTTTTTAATACAGTAGATCTTTTTTTTACATGAAAAGAGTGATTTTTTAACAAGTTTTTCATAATTTTTTTCACGTGTTTTGTCATTAAAATAATTCATAACGATTTTCCTCAAACCATTTTTATTTGTTGCTCGGATTTTCTGCAGTTATTTAGACTTAATTATTCGGGGCCCGGAGTTCTCCTTTAAAATGTGTTCTCCTTTAAAATGTGACCTGATCATTAGTTGTACAATTTACAATGTCCAGGGTTCGAAGATAATTCATGTGAGAAAATAAATGTCTACACTTCACGACTACCGTGTCAAATTGAATAAATTCAAGTCTCGTCCACCCTGAAGACCCAAGTTCTTCTATAGTATAGTACCAAGGGAAATTGACTATGTTTCATTGCAGTCTCGACAACTTTGTTTCCTTCTCGTCGCACCGCTTTAAAAAAAAAAAAAAAAAAAAAAAAAGCCATCAACTGAACATTTACTTATGGATTTTGTGTCACAGTAAAGATTCCCATAATCATTCAGTGCAACATTTCCCCGTGCTCTGTCATATAATCAAATAATTATTAATTTATATGATTTATTGGATTTTCAAGATCAGCACATTATTTTCATACAAGATACCTAGCACAGGTTGAATTGGAATTGCTGCTTTGTGTTCATAAGAACAAGTCTGCACCTGTGATACAGTGGTGTAACGCAGGCGGCCCACACGAGCTCATCACCGGGGCATTATTTGATCTAGATAAAGATGCACTTGAACTTGGGTCTTGAGAATATTACGGGGGTCTGTGCCGAATGTCATAATGGATCACGGGGTGTGTTTACTGAGGAGTCAAAGATCAACCCTTATCCAGGGGCCGACCTATGCACAATCAAATCAAAGGTCTCGAGCAAAGCAATCTGGACAACATAGTGATGTGATTAAAAGTTCAACCATGATGCTATTTACTAGCGTACCTCATTAGAAGAAAATATGATAGCAGTTGATTTAGATATGATTATTACATTGCGAACATGCCTTTAAAACTTATTTCTTGGAAGCAGAAGTATTCAACATTCTGACATATTCATATATTTATGTTGTTTCACTGTTTTCATTGTGAGATCGGGTCAATCTGTTTTCTTGTAAAGTCAGATGAATAAAATTTCTGATGTTGTGCAGATGATCATTGATATATAGTGATACGCAGTTGGAACATTATTTTATTTTTCTAAAAGGCGCTTGTAGCTTTGCAATTGCCACATATATGTATTACTTCTGCGAACTCTATCAGTTAGACTGAAATATCTAACATCTGCAAGAGGGAAAAATTCGCTTACAGAATTGGTTATAATTTCCCGTCTCTAAAAAAAATATTCTAACATTTTAAATGGTTTTAGAAGTTTTCTATTCATTCTTTGATCTCACTTCTCAGACAAGTACTTCGAGTTCATTTATTAATAAGCATGTACTTTTCTACTACATTGCCATATATTTTTCCCCCCGATGTGACAGCTCAGTAAAAGAATTCAACAAAACATTAATTATGATCTCCTATATTCGTATAGTCCGAAAAATAGCCGGTAAAAAGGAAAAGAGCTTATCTGTTAGCAATCACATACATGTACAACCGAGTGTGCTGTAGTATGATTGGTTGAAATACTACCCGAAGTTCTACGTCACTTTAGAGTAAATACTTACTCCTCGACCAATCAGGGAGCTCTGTTTCCAAGTGAGTGTTTTTTTCACTCCAGCGCCCGTAAGAAATCCTACAGTAAGCTTTCCATCTAAACATCAGTCACCAATATACCCCATGAACTTAGCTGACACCGCCTGCCATATAAGGCAGTGGGTGTCATGGAAACGATGCAGTTTGAGCGGCGAGTGTCAAAGTTCACATACACAGACAAGAGCTCACGCCCCCGTTTAGCTGCGATTACTCCGCTCTGCTGAGCAAGCGAGTCACACGGGGCGCACTGCCTCACCTCTATCGCGCTTCAGGTTGCCACTCGGAGGTTAGATGTTAGAGCATCAGGTCGTGCCATCGCACCCCGCTAGGTGAGCCGACCCTGCCCTTCAGGTTGACCCGCGAAGACGAAAACTTCTTAGGAAAATCCAAACAACGCGTTACCGCAGTCCATCGCGCGCGGGAGCTTGTCAATGTCACCGTGTATCAATATTACTGTCTACCACCTTAGGAGTTGTAAAGTTATGTGGTTAAATGTTGTGGTGCGCAGGTCAGCGAGTTAACCCAGTTTTCTTTTTTTTCTTCTTTGTCTTGTTGACTTTTTCTACCAGCCGGTGATCGATTCCCTCAACGCCATCGCAGTATGTCGATGGCAGTCAATTCATGGAGAAATGAGGACCACCTCACGGCTGACAAGCACCATGGACCGCCGCAGCAGACAGGTCTCGAACCTTCACTTCTTGATCCCTGCCCACCCGAAGCGGATCATTATGCTGACACAGGACCACTGCGGTTGCCACCACCTCCACCACAGACGCAGCCCCCTCATTCGGCGGCTGGACCTCCACCACCTCAGTCACAACCTCCACAAGCCCCAATCGGACCCCCACCACCTCTGCCACAACCTCCACAAGCCCCCATCGGACCCCCACCACCATCAGGAGCATTACAGGCGGCCACGCCGCAGCAAACACCAGCCACACCGACACAGACAGGGCCAGGCAGCCAGGGTGGCGGGGGAGCCGCTCAGAACGGCCCGCAGTCGGGATCGGACTCTGGCAGCAACGTCACTTCCAATAACAATAACAACTCACCGCATATCGAGTGTGTAGTATGTCATGATAAGAGTAGTGGAAAGCATTATGGTCAGTTCACTTGCGAAGGATGCAAGAGTTTCTTCAAGAGGAGCGTCCGTCGGAACCTCACCTACTCATGTCGTGCTAATCGGAATTGTCCTATTGATCAACACCACCGGAATCAATGCCAGTACTGCAGACTTAAAAAGTGCCTCAAGATGGGCATGAGAAGAGAAGGTAAGAACCAACAATAATATGATTTCAAAGATACTTGTGAATTATATACACTGTACATGTATTTCACATCCCTTCTACCCTCTCCTAGCATGTCTATGTCGGACCAAGGAGATAACTCCTTGGTCGGACATCAGGACATAGCTATGCTACGAGTAGTTTGTCCGCTCCGATATCTCCAAATAGGCCTACAAGAACATAAATTAGCTTACCTTACCATGTTTACGCTGATCTGGAAAAGATAATAAGGAAGGGTTATAAGTTACATTAAATTCTAGAAATTGTTCTCAAACTAAAGTACCACCTAATATGTAGTATTTGCAAAGTAGCTGTATAATTGTATCAAATTTGGGGAATCCATGGAATTTATTGGGCAGCATTTGGATGGATGGAAATGATGGTGGGAAGAAAAAGGGATTTAGGCATGGATGTGTAGGCTGTGGGCGTAGTCAGAATTGCAGCTCAAACACACCTGTGTGGAGCTCGAGTAAAGTTGACACACAGTCGGTGGTGACAGTGGTATCGGCTGAGCCTAACCTGGGATCTGCCCGCACCTACACATAATAATATACCACACTTTTCAATTCAAAAATTCACGAGGGCACAAATTGGTACACGTCAAATATCATCATCGTCTGTAAATATGTACAGCCGGGGCTGTAGGTTACACAGTGTTAGCTGTAGGGGGTATTTTATGTCGTTCCACCCCCCCCCCCCCTCTCTCTCTCTCTCTCTCCTACAATTTCTTATTTGTCGCTGACTCATTTAATTCCCTCTCTCTTTCGCTTTCTCTTTCTGCTCCTTTCTTCTCTAGTCTCTCCTTTCCTTTCCCTTCCTTTCCGTGACACTACAGTACTCTAAACACCCGCTCTACTCTAGTTTTTAAATCTGTAAATGCGGCATGTCTGTTGTTCTGTCCTCATTTCTGTGATTTGCTCTCTTTTATTGACACTACTTCTTTTTCACCTCAATTTCTTTTTTTTTCCGACAAGAATTGTGTAATGTAAGGTTCAAGGGCACGGACTCTGTATACTCAACAGTACATTGACATCCCTTGCCAAATACTACCGACTCTCGCGGAAAATAAAATCTGTAGTAGTGTAGCGCAGGTTGCTGAAACAATTTTAAAGGCCCATATCAGAATATTTGATGAAATTTTCAGTAGAACTCTTGCCTTGTTTTGCACCCCCCCCCCCCATTACATTACAAGCTTAGAAGCATTATGTTTCCATGATCGACATGAATATGAACATGATTTAAAATATTAAAAACATATTTTCGTAAGCCTGATAACCTAGATTATTTAGCCAAGGTCAACATGAACTACAGGAGAATACTCTTCCATTGCTATACATAATACTGTGCTGTATATTATTATTTTTTTTAAATAGTTCTTGTATCATGTGTATTGTATTTCGTTGTGGTTATGAAATGAAAATAATTACTGGAAATGATGGATTTCAAGTCGAAAAACAATGTTATTGGATGCTCTTAATATGTTTGGAATTCGGATAATATTTAGAGTAGTCAGTCAGTCAGTCAGGTCAGTCCCACATAAGGTTATAGATTATAGTCATGAAATTATCCGCACTATTGAGCACTGTCATGACTGTGTTGTTATGTATCATCATAACCTTTTCTAAAAAAAGAGCAACAAACAAAAACAGTGTGAAAGAGGCATTAGATATTGCATTAAGATGATTCCCAAAAAGGAATACCAAAATCTTTTTTTTTAAAATCATTTTGGCCCCCCAAAATAAATCAAAGAAATCCAATATTGTTACACTGAATTGTACAGTATTATTATTTTAAGATAATGATCTGAACACACCTACTGAAGAAGAAAAAAAAATCATGCTTCTGTTGCTATATAGGATCTCTTATGAGTGATAGATATCCATGTAATTTTTAAATACTATTTCAAGATACGATTTTTCATTATTTTTTTGTCTTTCAAAGCAGCCATAATCATGATGAAATTCGAAGTTTGTGAATATTGAGTATCATATCTAAATATAAGAATCGATCACCCTATTTTTAACTCCCTTTATTTTGACAGTACTTCAAGTAAGTCGAGGGCTACACGCGTTGAGTACGGGTAATTTCTCACAGTCCCACATACATGCGTCCATGCTCAAACTCATTGACTATGACGTCATTTACATGCTATTAAAATCATACTTTAGTTTCAGCTCAGTCCGCATTTTCTTTAGCATCAGGGATTTTACGATTGAAACTATAATTCAGTCAGATGTAAATGATGGGTCGGATTAGTGTTGTCGCCCCTACATTGTGCACCGTTAATTCATTTTATGCAGATTTAGCTCTTTTTATTTGTACTCTTTTATTAGTGTGCAGCGTATATAGTATTTTTGCATGATTTCCTGTGTAGCCTACTGTGTCTCTATCTGGGTTGGTTTTAAGCATAACCCAAACACATCTTTCATATGTAGCCTTTGAGGAACCGTACGTTGTAGTGACTTGCAAACATAAGTTATTGTAGATATCTCTGTTAGGTTATGTTTCTCGTCAACGTTTTCTTACTTAGGTAATCTTAAACAAAATATTCAGAGATGAGACTCTCAGACTCACATTAATTTCATCTAGATGTAGAAGGATGGAATAAGGTATCCTTTTGTTTTGTGGTAAATAACGTACGGGACCAGCGAAAAGAATGACGTATATGTGCTCCGCTTTGAAGATAAATATACTCTATTTTACTTTTGAAATGATATATTGCATTTCATGTTATGACCCAAACGGCCAAACATTGCAGGCACACAATCATGAATTTTGCTATAAATTTAATTGATGCCTAGTTGATCATAATTACAATCCCTGCGGAACAAATTGTGAGGATGTTTTAGAAATTATTTATTGAAAATATTTTCGGCTAAATTGTCGAAAAAGTTTGGTCAGAGACCCCTCCCCTCTTCCTTGAGATCCGTCGACGCCCCTTCCTCCAAATAACCACACCCTATTCCAACCATTGTTTTATACCATCAGCCTCCACATGATCCCTATAGTAAAATCTTGTCCTAATGGAAACCGCAGTGACGAAATAGAAGGCGTTCACATGATTTCTTACGAAGCTTCGAATACCATTCCCATGACAATCTATTTTAAAGGGATTCGGTAACTTTGTGGAGGATTGATTTAATAAATTGTTGAATTTTGATATCTGTCTTGTATAATGATGTTCAGAAGGATAAATAAATAGCCAGGCATAGAAAGGTTTTCAAATATATAAAGCTATTATTAAGATATCTATGACTAAATACTCCCATTTACGAAAGCGTATGGCCATACGCTTTAGTCTAACACTGAGTCTATGGGGGAAAATGAGTCTGGCATTTCCGGTCACTTGCATAGTTTACTTTTGTGAAGCACATGATGATCTTGAAGTGTTTTTTTTTTTGTTTCCTGGGCTTCATTTTTACACCATATTGCATATAATGATAGCATGTAAGGCCAGGCAGCTCAGATTTTATCAAACCTCTACAAAGTTACCTAATCACTTTTAAGGTAGAATATGATTTTATAGAAGTACATGAAGCAGCAACTGCCTGGACAGTGTAATATTACAGAAAGCATTATGAAAAGATAATGCATCCAGCATGTCCAGTATATCCAGAATGTGCACCACTTCCAGATAATACAATGGATGCTTATTTATCACAAGCCTGATCACAAGCCTGATCACAAGTAAAAGTCGTATCATTTATTTTACTGGCGAAAAGTTTGGTTGAAAAATGCATTGAAATGAGATTGAATAGATTTACATTTTGCAACGTAAAAAACTTTTGTTTAAACTCAAACTGCCCTTTACTAACTTCTCTTGATATTAGGGTACCAATTCAACACACCTTACTTGAATATGTTGTATTGTGTCCTTAATTTTTCATCATTAAACATCCCGCCTTAGAATTGTTCATACATCGTACTCATTGACTTCCCATCAAAAAGGATTGAGAAATATTGCGCATTATACATAGTCAAACTTAAAAGAAATGTCAATGCCATAGTCCCAGCCAACTTGGTATAATTAATGAATTTGTCTCAATGTGTCGAACGATATGAGTAGGAATATTTTTTAAAAAATGGTGAAACATAGCTTGTGTTCATGATTCATCATAGCTGTATTAAAGAAGGATTTTATAATCATACAATCGCGTAATGTATTGTCATTTTTTGTTAAACTCCCCTTTATTATCCCATTATAGTTACGAATAAATAGATGATATAATCTGTGACGACATGATTCGCACCCAGTCAACATCAATCTAATAAGTGCTGACCCTCCACTTGGTCAGCTATCCACTCGAAGAAAACAAAATTATTGCATGTTACACGTTATCCGATCCTTAAACGTAGATGTAAGAGAAACAGTTTGAAAATTTCAAGATGTTTCAACGATTTACAAAATTTTCCGAAAGTTTTCTGCCTGGGTGAGAAGTGGTTGTATTTTCAGCAGCATTTTTTTTGTAAAGGTGGAAGGTTAAGGGGATCAAATAGTTTCGGAAGGAAATACTTCCATGAAAACATATCTAACTTTTGGCCTGTCAGTATAACACACCAAGAAAGGATGAGGAAAATGAGAAATAGAAAATTTCAAAGTTTACTTTCAAGTCTCTCCTGTTTCTTGTTTTCATATGGTGATTCTTTTACCGGGGATGCTGAGAAGGCAGAAACACTGTATCCAATCACCCATGGGACCTTCATCTTAACCTCCCATCCGAGGGACAAGGTATGTGAATTAATACCTTGCCCCATTTCATAGTAGTTTATAACATTCATTGGATTCACCCAAAAGGGTGAGAGTGGATGACCTTTTCCAAATACCATTAACATGGATTTACTATTCATCGAACGGGTAATCTTCATTTCAATATCGATATAGATTTATTCATCATTTTGTAGAAGATTGGGCTTGGTGAATTTCTACAACACATTTCACCACATTACAATACTCCTGCACTTAAACGCAAGTCAATAATTTGGGATAAAATAGCTGAGTGCGCGAAATATCGACTTCTTAAATCCGCGACACAAACACTAGCATTTCAGGAATTGTACTGGCAAAGATGGATAATAGTACAAATGAATTAAATGAATCGCAACCGACAGTTCATACAAGAATACTTAGAGGGCAATATGCTCAGTAAATTACATGTATGAAACTATATAGAATTAGTTGCAGACAAGGATCGTAATCACCATATAATGAGGACGAAAAGTCCACAGTTAAAATCACCCGCAAGTGTTCAATATTATTGCTCATAATTTATTGATCATTATTTTAGGTAAGATTTCTTTTGCATGTAAGAGATGTTCAATTTTGCAATAGTTTTCGGCAGTTGCCTTGGTGTCTTCCGTGTTAAGCACGAGCGGCCTATGCATTTTTTACTCATGGAGTCACTCTTTCACAATGCACATTGCGCCGTCGACATGGTATGCAAGGCACTTTTTGTTCCTCTCAGCTCTCTGTTCCTCATCCTTCTAAAGTGCACGTCACATCGCACAAACAAACTTGACAAGTTGATACCAGACCCATGTTGATGGTCAACAGGCTGTGGTGGAGGTACCCCTATATACCTACCAGGGAACACAATCCTTTCAAAAGCCCCTTTCCTATTAACACACTCCTATATCTATGTCTCTAGGTGAGCAATGTTTATTTGAAGTTTCGTCACACTGCACTTTAGCTGTTGGAGCAACCATTTCTCTTTATGAAGGTTTCGCTCGTTGAAATTCCCGTGAGGCAGGGAGCGAGGGACGGTCCCATTTTCATACATATTCCAATCGCAATATTGTCTTTTTCGAAACCAAGGTATAAGTAACCAATTCCCTTTTGTACCAAATCGTTACATCGAAAGTAATAAAACATAAAAGACCTATAGTGTCGGGTAAAATTCAAAGAATACATTACCGACACAAACGCAAGAGAGCGTTTCTGAACACCATATCGCCTTTGAATAATCAGGGAGGTTAGGATCAAAACCATACATTTCAAAAGTCAAGTATGCTGTATCGGATGCAAAGGTAGAACGCAGGTCAAGTAGTTCTTCCCTTCCTTTCATCGTCATCGTATCGGAAATGTATTTTCTCTAATGACTATTCCACGTTGGTCACATCTCTTTCTAGCCCAAACCTTAGTCCTTCCGAATAAAACCTTAAAGGGAAAGTCTACCCTGATATCCAGTTGGTTTTAAAAGAAGCTGAAAAAAATAGAGAAACAAATCAGTAAAGGTTTGAGAAAAATCCGATTAGAAATATGAAAGCTATGAATTTTTGAAGCTGTAATCAATCAAACACCAGTTGGCAACTCCATGAAGTATCTTACAAGCTCCTCTCCCATTTGCCCTGTACTAAAAAATCATGAATTTCCATTTTCTGTATAGAAAATATTCAATCATACATGGACCGTTGATATAATCATTGCACATATATTTTACACAATAGCTGTATGAAACAAATATATTGCTTCAACAACAACTAAGAAAATGAAAATTTATGAAATTTTCTGTACTGAGCCAATGGGGGAGGAGCACGCAAGATACGTCACGGAGTTACCAATTTGTGTTTGATTGATTACAAATTCAAAAATTTATAACTTTCTTTTTTCTTATTTATTATTGGATTTTGCTCAAACTTTCACTATTCTGTTTCTGTAATTTATCTAATATGAAAATCAACTGATACCCAGGAAGGACTGTCCCTTTAAAAGCATGGACCCCACTTTTATCTCCATGATAAAAGATATGCTATTGGAAAGTTCTTCACAATCCTGTAAAATCCCTCCTGAAGTAGTATTCCCTTGAATTGACGTGGTTTCCATCGTATTGTGACAAGTCCACCTGTTCCACACCACAGTTGGCAAAAAATAACCAAGGTCAGCAATTATGGTTCCTATAACCGAGCCACATTTTTAAAACCCCTCGTCGCCGAATAATCCGAAATCTGTGGTAGAACGAGGAAGAAAATTTGAGTTTATGCTTTACATAATACGGGTGCCGTCTGCAGAGAAGTTATGGCTACTACAACTGGCGCTAAAAAGTGAAGAGGAAAAAGTGAAGGGGGGGATAGGTTAATTAATTGCAGGGATTCGTTGTTAACCTCTTTTTCTTTCCTTCTTTTTTGCCAGCCATTTTCATTTTCGTGCATATGATTTTAGTAGGTATAAGGTTTGTATGGAGGCTTTTGATTGTGAACACCCTGGATGACACCTCCCTTGTTGTTTCTCGAAAAGCTTATACACAGATACCATACCAACGAAAATTGTAGGTACTTTTAGGACACAAACGCTTACACGTGGGACCATGTGCAAGAACATAATTATTATGACCTATTTATCGTAAGCCCAGCTTTACCCGAATTCAAATCATGGGTCGCGGGGGTACCATAGTACACAAACGAGCGGAAAAAATTAGCCAGACAGGACTCAGTAATTGTCCGCATTAAATAAATCACGTGGAAATGCACAAACAAGCATCATGTAAATGCCAATTATAGGTCAGGTGTGCTATCTGGGACACGTATCAATTCAGCTGCATTTCTAGGCTGGCCCAGACAATTGAAACCCTCTTTATCTAGCCTAATTCGCATCCAGGCATAAGAAAGTTAGTCAAAGAGATAACTTGTAGGAGATGGGCTGGGAAGTGGAAACCATAATGTATTTTTTGTACTGGAGCAGTATGCCATCGATGGAGCATTGTGGTCTTGACCCACTTTTCATTTATGTGGTATAATTCAAAGTGCAGAAGATCTTGATCTTTGTCACTCATAATTTATTGACAGAAAGCAGGGAGAAAGAAAAAGCGATAATAGGCTTGCCAAAATGTGGGACAATGATTATGAATTGTACTTTAGACGCGGTAGATATCGCTCGGGTAACACCGCACATGAGGAATAGGAAGAAAAGAGAATGAAAATGGAGAGACTGGTGACTAGAATAGATAAGGCTGAAATTTGATTCGGCTTAATGTTGAAAATATTTGAAATGCAACGACATAGTAGGTGTTGTGAACCCGTAGTAGAGTGGTTAAGGCATGTGAAATTGTAATGTCGATAAATGTTGCAGCAATACGGTACGTCTGTATTCCGATATTTGGAGGCTCTTAACCCTTTCAGGACAGGAATTATTTAAGGGCTAATTTGATCACACTTTGTTCTTTAAATTGGCAACAATAATATTTTTCTTTTAGTTCTATATAGTTCTAATAAAGTGTAATGTTTTTGAAAACAATGTACATGGTTAAAAATCTGTCAAAAAGTTGGAAAAAAATTGCCAATTTTGATAAAAATCAATGATTTTGAAATTCTCAATGTGTTGCCAATTTAAGGATTTTAAAGCTTATTTTCCTTTTTAAACTTCCTGGCATCAAACGCAATATGGTCATGCAACAAAAATGGACTCAGTGTGTGTAGAAATTTTTGCTATTTCTACTCATGTATCTGGTATATTTTTTAGGGTTTTGAATAAATAGTTATTGAGCCAAACCACAAAATGTGGTCAATCGTCCTGAAAGGGTTAAATGAAAGAACCCCTGGTATCAGTGGCAAATGCTTCATCCATCAGCTACTTGCTTTTGCTACTGCAATAGTGCCTGTGTTTGTTGCTATTATTCCTTCGACTTCGATCGTTATCGAACAAAGTGGAAGAGAAGATAAATTTTGGCTTTTTTGCATGCCGCTTTTTTCTTTTTTTTTTGTATGCCTGTAATAATTTTTGTCGACCTGAATCTCTCACTTTAGTCTCAGTATCGTTTTCGTAAAGTGCAAAATTCTTTTCGTCTGTAGGCTAGTTGAAATATTAGTTTGGTAAAGCCAGGACCTACTACTACTACTACTACTACAGTAAAGTTTACCAGGGGTGACATTTTCAACAATTGTTTATGTCCCCCTCACCAAGTACCTTTTTGGTTTTAAAACTTTTACGTCACCCGTTATTGTTGAAATATGTGAAAGCCTATAGGTAGGCCTAGACTGTGCGATTATTTTGCAGGTTTTTAGGCTTAGTGCTTTTCTTGATCAGAATATGAAATAAGTATTCGTGATATTTTCGGTGGGTAATTTTGGAAAGGCCTTCAGAGTTACTATCCTATATGTTTGAACAACATACTGAAAGGATTATGGCTATATACACCGGAATGATGAAGGGGTTTGAATGTAGTTAGGGATTCCCGGGAGATGGAAAATTGATATTTTGGCCCAATGTACCGGTTCAACGATTTGCATCCAATATTTGGTATATTGCAGAACAACCGTACACCTTTAACCTGCATAGCCAGGGTAAGCCAACTACAATTATTTATCGAGAGTACATGAATCATTTTGACAAGGTGACATCGGCAGGGAAAGAAAGGGGAATTGTAAGGTCACTCTGAGGTCAATTGCAGTCTGGTGACCTTAGGTCAGTTTACAGGAACATCGAGTGTTATGACTGTCATCAGCAGGAGGAGAGGTCTTGGGTGAGGTAGCCTACATTATTTGGGACACGGTGTCAGTCCGATGATGACTTTTGTCAAACAAATTTATCTCATATTACCGTCCAAGGTGCATGGTGCAGAATATTGTTTGTGGAAATAAAATTTTAGTAAATACAACAAAAAATTCATATGTACTTACTATTTCTGTTAGAGTTAATAACTGTTACGTAATTGGGAGATAACAAAATGCATTATAATTGATTTGCCAAGAGAAATATAGCAATTCTCTGATTTGCCAAAGAAATGATCTGGAATAACCATAGGTCAAGATAGAAACTGCTGCAGTTTTTCATTTTGGGCTGCACAATTTAGCTGCGACATACGGGCCTTATAGGTCCTATATGGCATTACGAACACAGAAATTTATTTACACAATACATTACTCATTTCATAATTCATATTATTAATACAAATTGTTAACATGTTTTTGATTGATTGATTGATTGAAAATGGTTTATTGGAATAAAAAATCAATCGCGGCTCGGTAGCCGAATTACAGATTTTGTACAAATTAAAAACATCAAAATTACAAAAAGCAAAATACTTTCACAGACAATAATCAATTAATGAGATGAATTCATATAAAGATAAATGTTTAGTTATGCTTCTTTCAAATGAACAGCTAACACAAAAACAACCTCGTATGTATATGAATTTAAAAAAACAACAACCTCGTATGTCATATTTATGCGAGTGTTAGCTTTTATATTCATCCACCTTTAATGGCTCAAATTGCTCACTCATACTTTCCTAAACCTGAAACATAATAACATTTCACGTTTCTTTTTGTACTCTAACGTATGATATTAAATTGGGGTTGTATATGCCAGTTCTGTGCTCACTATGTTTTGCTCCCCAATCCAGAAAAAGACACCATAGCACACTACGTTGCAAAATCAGCTCCTTTTTCGCTTCTCGACCGACATAAATGGCGCAAACACTAAGCATAAAATCTTCCCGTATCTGCGATGTAATCGACTGTCCTTATGGTATACGGCTTCCCTACAGTTTGTAGCGATGAAAAAAAAAATTGTCTAGCCAACTCCTTTTTTCTCATAGGCTGCCGTGTGCTGACCTAGCGATTTTTCCTTTACATGTAACCGTGATCATTGCAGGCCCTGCATAAACGAGAAGTCCGTATGTTCTGTACTCTGATAGAAAACCCAGATGTACAGAACTAGAAACACCTCGCATGGGCGTCGATGAAAGAGAGTGGTAGGAAGTAATATAAATCGGGAGAAGTGTGGAATATCATACATGCTAAAAGGTGTCGACGATATTATAACACGATACAATGCCCCGATTTATGATTTTATAAAAGAAGGGGTGGGGTAATGTAAGGAGGCTCAATAGTTCCGACACCATTTGTTGACATTGTATTCGAAAGAATATTGTTTTGGTAATTGGTATTAGTGGTGATTATACGTCAGGCACTTGACTTGTACTTCACGTAGGTACAGTTGAGTTCTGGTCATGAGATTGAATTGTCAAAGAGACTGTCTCAAAGCCATTGGGAAAGGTTGATAAGATATCACATAATAATAATGTGTGTAAGCTGTAAAGTTTTGGAATCACCAAAATGATAATAAATTGACTCAGTCATGCTGAGAGCCACATGCACTGCACACAGAAATGTGTATATGGGACTACACACAAATGTTTGGCCCGAACATTTCAGCTGTTTCTTGTCATATTTTGAATGTGAGGGCATATGAAGAGCGATCCTTTTCAGGGGACATGTCTGCTATGATAATCTTCCAAACTAGCATAAAAAGAATAAGAAAGCTCAGAAATTATTTTGTACCTTTCCTAGAACACAACCTTCTCTTCAAGGGTACAAATGCCATTGCGTTAAGGCTAGGCACTTCCCCAAAATGTTTATGATTCTTGTCTTCGGTTTTTAAACATAATTCATGTTTTGATTATAACAATCATAATATCAAAGCAGTGCTAATTCTTGGTATTAATGTCTATATTAATACCAGCAAGCTTAGAAATATGACTATTCATAAATAGTTTTTAAATACCTCATCGATACTGCGGAAGAAAATCGAGAATGAATGAGAATGAATGAATTTTTTTCGATGTATAGAAGCGTGTAGGCCTACATGAGAATATCATATAAAGTGTATCTTATCGTCAATACATAAATGTTAAGACATTTATTGATAAAATATGGCAGGCGCAAATACTGGATACAGTGCCATCATGCACGCATCATTATTGGAGTCGTCCTGTTTTAAGGTTTGATTAAATCGTTCATTTTCCAGGGAAAGTTAAAGAGACATGACCCATTAGCTTCTAATTATGTTTAGCCATTCTTTTGTAACAAACTTCGAAACGGTTATTTTTTCCCTTCTTGATCCATGGCATGGGGTCAATTACGTCGGTTAGTAATTAAATCGGGAGTAGAGAATTTCTGTCAGCCCAATTGATTTACATTTCATCAGCAGTAATATATTACATTAAATGCTTGGAAAGGAATTATGCCTTGCATCTTACTAAACTAAACGGAGGTACAGTTCGAGGACGCCCGCTGTGACTCGATGCAATTAAGAGCAAAAAAAAAAAAAGTTTCAAAGTAGAAACTTAGAAACGGAGACGTTTCTCTTAGAAATCAAATACTGTATGCATCTATATTTGACTCATAAGAACGGATGAATTGGAAACAACAAGTAATGTTAGCAGGGTATAATATGCAGAATTTTTGTTTGTATGCTTCGTTATCTCTTTTTTTTTGCGACAGGTAGTTTCTCACAGTTTGTACATTTTTAGGCCTTAGGGTATGACCAAAGCTAGACCAAACAGAACTTCAAATAATGGGTAATAAACATTATATTTCAAAATCCAATAATTGTCAGTTCTGGGCCACGTTTTTATCACGTGTATAAAGAGTTGCGATGGCAATTCTTTGTGAGACGAGGCCCTGATCTGCTTTCAGGTCATTGATCCCATTGCCTAATTAAAACATCACTAGAGAATATACAAATCTTAATAAGAAAAAGTTGATTTTAGATTTGTATTGACTTTTTTCTGTATTCTTGTCATCCTAGCTGTTCAGAGGGGTCGCATGCCACCGACCCAACCTGGCCCTGGTCATTACCTGGACGGCCGCTTCGAAGGACACACATTCCTCTCGGGTTACATCTCGCTACTGCTTCGAGCTGAGCCCTACCCGACGTCGCGCTACGCCCAGTGCATGCAGACCAACTCGGTGATGGGCATCGACAACATCTGCGAGCTCGCCGCCCGCCTCCTCTTCAGCGCAGTCGAGTGGGCACGGAACATCCCTTTCTTCCCCGACCTCCAAGTCACCGATCAGGTGGCCCTGCTCAGGATGTGCTGGAGTGAGCTCTTCGTCCTCAACGCGTCGCAGTGTTCGATGCCCCTCCACGTCGCGCCGCTCCTCGCCGCGTCGGGACTCCACGCCAGCCCGATGTCGGCCGACCGCGTAGTCGCTTTCATGGACCATATCCGTATTTTCCAGGAACAAGTTGAAAAACTGAAAGCGTTACACGTGGACTCGGCAGAGTATAGCTGTATCAAGGCAATTGTACTCTTCACGTCAGGTAAGTTGACAATGTGCCTCAGGATGTCTCCTCGAAGTTTGATGTATCATATATGTGGTTTCATCCTTTGTTTGCCCTGTTCTGTAATAACCGCTTCTTTGTTTTCAGACAAAAATCTTTAAAAAACAAACTAAACCTTAAATAATGTTGCATTTTGCATGTTCCCCCATCATTCCGAGCTGAAAATAATTCCACAGCTGATGCTGATCCAGTAAAATGAAGGTCAGTCGAAATGTCACAGGTCATTTCATGGTGGCTGATTAATATCTTTAGGTGGTAATTAGAAGCTCTTATTTAGGCCGGGAGCTAATGGCCTATTAGCTACTTAAAATTATTGGACATGGTCTGCAGATTTCCTGCAATTGGTTTGTTGTACATTAAAAAGTGCCTTCTTTGTCTCTCCTCCTCTCAAAAGAGGAGGAGAGACAAAAATAAATATCACGATTAAGTCACTTTTATGAGACCAAGGGACTGGTTAATATTTATTTGCCGCCAATATGGAAAATGTAAAGAAATATTTATTTCCTTTTAATGATCATGATAATTGGAAATGCCCCTCCCATACGAACCCATACAACCCCCCCCCCCCCTCTCTCTCTCTCTTTCTCTCTCCCACTCACTCACCCACTCACACCTTTTCACTCTAGACTACCTCTGTCTCTCACTCCACCGGCATCTCTCTCTCCTTTTTCATATCAATTTTTTCCTAAATCAATCCCATTTTAGTTAAGGCATGGTAATGTGTTTACATTGTGTTGGTTTCATGACGATTGTGTATACATATTTATAACAGTCCATTCCCCCTCTCATTAACTAGCTATTCCTCCCACCCTCCTCCCCTCCTTCAATGTCCTCCCTTAATCTCTACCTGTATTTTACTTCATCTCCTCATCTCCGGTCGGGAATGGTTGGCAATCGAAGTTGAATTAAAACTGATAAATGACCCCGATGCGCGAAATGTCAGCCGGATAATTCACACAGGTAGCAAATAATGTCAGAGGTGGATGGCGGTTAAAGGAGGGGACAATTTTGTTAGCCATACAATAAATCATTTTGATAGGAACCGCTGATTGCGTAGACTTGAATATATGAAAATCCACCCTTCTCCGCTTTCGCTCAATAGAAATTGATCTACGGGAGCGACTGCGCAATCGAAGAGCCACGCTGATTGCCCGCTTGTGAGTGATAGAGATGTCTATAATATTTCTCAAGTCTTCTCGGGGATCCCGACCCGACCAACTTGAAATTAAGGATTGTGTAATCAGGATATTCTAAGCAGGCTGAATTTTTATTTTGATCACTCCTGTCTGCCCCTCTCCATTTCGTCATCTCTCTTCCTCCTCCTCATCTCTCTCTCCTCCACTCCTCATCTTGCTAGTCGATGAGGTAAGCGAGATGCGATTGACGGTGTCGCGGGGGCAATGGCCTGGCTTGAACCCCGACGAACTGGGATGCACTCGGGGCATACAGCCACTTCTCCCGAGCTCTTCAAGTGCAGGCCGACTGAAACATAATAAAGTAACATGAACGAGTCCGTGAGCTGAATAGAACGGGGAAGAAAATGAAAGATCAAGGCGAGACGGGGATAACGAGAGAGTATACAATCAAGATTTTTTTTTTTTTTTTTTTTTTTACTGCAGCAGCTTTCCACAAGCTGAAAGGTCGAATTGAGTAATCACGTTAATCATTGAGAGTAAGGAAGGGAGAGAAAATGAGGAGAGGGGGGAAAAACCCAAGTGCAATGAAATGCTGGAAAACCCTGGACGTTGGAACCGTATTGCTTTCTTCTCTCATCCCAGCAATGACCTTTAAAACGTCTCCTGACACCGCCTGTCATACTTCAGCCCCAAGCATGCATTCTGCGCGGTGTGGAAGATTCGATTAGTTCACCGACGCGGCTGATGAGATAAATGAAAATAACTAATTACGCTCAATTATGAATATAAATATTAATGTTTACACATCCAAATTGGAACCATTCCGTCATTTCAGTGCTTACGTAGGAAATAAGTCAAAAATAAACAAATTATGACAGGGTCGTTTTGTTTTGATGTGTATTTTTTCTACCCGAATCGTATAGCAGAGATATTTTTCTCTCTTTTTTTTTTTTTTTACAAAATATATATGACGTATGTTGACAATGATTCCTTCTTGTTAGAAAGATGTTTGACCTCATTGAAAATTAATTAGATCCATTGCAAACTCTTCTCGGTTTTCTCTTGACCTTCAAATGGAGGGGGCGTACGCCTGCTTCATACTATACAAGTATGCTGGACGCTCCACTGAAGAGTTTATAGAACAGGAGCAAAACTAAGTATGGATGATAAGAGAGAATAACTGAGCTTTTTTTTTTTTTATTATAACTGCTCCCGCTTGTGCGGCCAATGTTTATATGAGTCATGACCCTTTTGATAACTAACTGCTTAGTGTCCGCAAGTGATTTATGTGACTGTCTATATAAAGGCTACAGACAATTTACAATTCACACCTACGAAATGGGGGCCAGGTATTCGGACCTTGCCGACTCTGAAATTGAACGAATGATGGCATGATAATTCGGATTGTTTTCTGCTATTAATCATTTTCTCTCTTTCCCTTTATTTTTCTCCTTTTTGGGGGGAGTGAACTAGTCTTGTGTAATTTATTTATTTATTTATTTTTATTTATTTATTTTTTTGCTTTATAGCCGTGAACATTCCTATATTTACAGCCTTGTAAAAATACGTAGAAAGTTTGATGTTCCTGTTTGGAATTTCATAAGGATGATGTCATATTTCTTGAGTGCATCAGCTCTTCATCGTATAATAACTGATGATTATTTTGGTCCTAAGATAAAGTAAAATATAAAGATCCACTTCGGTTTTAAAATACTCTATAGGCTGCGTGGAAAGGGTCTATTGTCGCTCGACTCATAAACCATGCTTAGTGCAACAAGACTTATAAAATGAGTGTGGAATAGTCGTCCTCTTCACATACTGAAAATAAAGTGTTCAATTCAGTTACAGGTTCAGATCGTCTTTCATTTCTAATCATGCTAATATAATATTTGGATATAAAAAGCTATCAAATTCCCTCGTGTTCAAACTGACAAGAAACATCACTATATGCTTCATGCATGATCTGCCTAATTCATACAATTTAGACATTTCTATTTCATCTTTTAGTTTCAGCCCCCAAACAGATTGGAATTTCGGTGTGAAGTGAGCCCCCACAGATTTGTTCGATCAAATTTCATAATTCAGTCCTTGACACATTTTCTCAGGCACAAGAAGAGAGAGGGAAAGGGGGAATGGGAGAGAGAGAGAGAGATTGGGTTGAAATTCTGAAAACCATCCATTTGCATCAGCTTACCTCACTCTTGTAATCCCGTCGTGCAACTTGTTAGATCTGAGGAATTAACCCTTGGTCGCGGCCCGGGCACGTAGGGGTCGAGGGCCCCCACCCCTCAAACACTTGCATAGAAACCACCTGCCGAAGGTATACGTGACGGCACGACACCAAACGTACAAAGCTGTGAATCAGGAAAGCCAGTCAGAAAGCATTGGGTATGGAATTTAGGGATAGACCAAGGAGTTATCACAGAATAACTCCTTGGATAGACAAGAGAGGGAAGAGAGAGAAATGTAATACATACGACAGCAGGCAGATGACTAGATGGGTTGTTGCATGGACCTGCTACGTACAGAGGGATAGTCTGCAAGACTTCAGTTTTAGTTAGTTTATCAGTTCTGAAATATATAGACTTTAGTCAAATGGAAGTATGCAACATATAGATCTGTTTTAAGGTGTTCCCTCATATGACATTTGGGCCGCTGTCCAGCCTTTGATCTGTACTTAGTTATATATATGCTTTAGTCGATGGGAGAGCTATTTTGGGGTCCATTTCCACAGGCTCCAGCAAGCTAGTGGTAAAAATATGTCTTACAGAGAAATGTGATATTGATAAAGAAGAGAGAGTTACTTTTACAAGCAGAAGGTTCGAGTGCCACCGTGATTCAAAATTAGATGTGAAATGATTTCGAGATCATTATTTGCACCGACACCACATCCGGGTCATGGGGGTAATGAAAGAGGCCGTGTCACTCTTGCGGTATTCTTGTGCATTTTCCTGACTTACAAGGAGATTCCTTGGCATGTCCATCATAGCAGCGCAACTGTTTACATCAATGCTGTAAACAGAATGATTCGCCTGTATACAGTTACCTGTTAATTCCATACACTTCCCAAAAATCAAGAGTACCCGAAACTTGAAACGAGACAAGACGAAAGTGGTCTGGCTATGCCTTTACCCATGTTCTATTATATATACACCACTGGTGGTGTTCTAACCTTAGGAATTAGGTCACCTGTACATGGGATTGGAAGAAGGAGCAGTAATGGCCGACGGGTATAAACACTGGTGGTGGAGGGAGAGAAGGAAAACTTGCCTGATTTGGATGATGATGGTGGTAGTGCAGTAGAACAAAGACGACGTTCTTCTTCCATCAATCATCGATGAACTTGACGCAATTGGGCGAGGAAGAATTGGTAGAAACCGGAGCCAGGAGCGCCAAACGAGAGGCCCCACCCAGAGCTGAGCAAAGTTAGTTTTGGCAGATTGGCAAAGGAGACCAGTTTTGCTATTGAACCCATTGTACATGTATATAGGGACACCACGAAAGAAAGTTATCGCGGTTTTCTTCACAGGTAGAGGGGAACTAAACGTTAACGAAAAGTCAAGGTTTGACTAAAAAGTAATGGATAAAATATTCTGGATTTAGATCCGAAATACTATAGTGTGTTGAAGATAAATCGTGGTACTGGATTTTCATCCTATCTTCCCTTGTAGTATATAGGCCTAAATTCCAGGGCTTATAATACACATAGATATCAGTCTAGTTAACGTTCATTTGTAATGACTTCACACTCGATAATATGTTCTAGATTCTATAGCCAGCAGACAATGTTTTCTCCATTTATAGCCAACCCACTGGCAATTAAAAATACCTGATAATAGTACAGAGAATGAAGAAATAGCCTTGCTCGACTTCAAAGTAGGCGCGCTCTTATCGAAATTGAAACAGGAGCTATGCTGAAATGGGCATTATGATGTTTTGTCACGAAGTGGAGTACAGAAATATACTAATAGTTAGATACTGGTAAACTGCGGCCATGTTTCATGAAAAAAATACACGGGAATTACCCAGAAGGGATTTGTGCTTTCCCATGAAGTGTTGCGCACTTCCGGGTACCCTAGAAAGCAATAATCCCTCGCAATGTTTTTCTTCTTGAATGTTAAGTCCTCACACGAAGTTTGAAAGGTTACTATCTTGCGTATTCAGTCGAACACTTCTGTATTGTACAAGGCTGGTCTGATTATTACCAATTACATGAATGAAGATTTTAGGCCTGTCGGATTAGGAGACAAATATTTAACTCGATGAGGCCCGTCGTAAGTAATCGTGGCATTTGACTTGTGCTGCGTATCCCAGGAATCTGGATCTGTGATATTCCCCTCTCCCTCCCTCCCTCCTCTTTTCCCCCTGTCTCTCCAACTCTCGAACACACACTTGAACATAGAATGTTCGAATTTATTTGCAAGTAACTAAATGTTATTCAAGCCAGGTTGTGACCACAAAGGCTCATTAGACCGTATTCCCGTTTTGTTGATACAGTGCTTTCATGAACTTCGTATAATACCACTGGCCTCTTCGAAATACACGGGTTATTTACCAACGACTAGCTTTGTTTATTGCATATTGTAGTAAAATTTCTATTTAATAAAATCTCCCGTTTAATCTCCATTGAAAAATTGCGACTTGTTGTTACAGATCTCGGGGGTCGATGCCTTTGTCACTTCATATTGACTGGTGTTTTGTCTCGTTTTGAGCAGTAGAGCTATTTGGAAAAGAAAAGGCAATTCCTCATTTTGTCGACAGTGGATGAAAGGGCAGGTACAAAAGTCATACTGAGATGAATAGAGAATACTACATCATGTACATGCAGAAACCCACTCGTAAGAATCGTATGTGTTGCTGTTGAACTTCAGCGAGTCGGTGGGAAAGGGAGCGATTTTGAACTAAACCGACTTTCAGACCCCCATATCAGTATTCCATGCTAAATATATCATGATTTTCGAGACCTGTGCGTCTATCTCGTAGTCGCCGAATGTAGACGTTTTGAAAGCAAGGTGCCAAATTGAACGTTTTGATCTTTCTCCTTCGAAGACATTCTATAGTTTGACTTACTCATGTTAAAATAAATACGTGTGACTCCATCGTGGCAATATGACCTAGATAGTCAACCTAGTTTTAGATTGAATTGTTCAAAGTTTCGTGCGGGGAGGGGATTCCGCGAACAGACTACTTGGGGCTTGTCTGAGAAGGCTCTTGAAATGCAGAGGTCAGATTATGTGACCTCAGCTATTGAGGCAAAATAGCGAAACGAACAACAAGCCCTGTCGCTACGATTCCAAATTGGATGTAGCAGGTCAAAGGTCATGCGCTCTGAACAAACAGCTCCGAGTCCGAAGTGGAAGGCGATGAATAGAACGCAGAATTGCGAGAAATATTAGTGGGATAATTTGGTTGTGAACTTATGATTTTCTTCGTAAGGCACTTCGTTATTCTACCCTTTTGTAGTATGAGCAACCATATTTCCATACTTATATTTTTGAACTTTGAACAGACTTTGCTTCTTGTAGAAAAAAGGTCAGACTTTCAACAACAAAAACAGACATTCCCCATATTCATCGTCAGAAGTTCTAAATACTTCTTCTAGGTCACAGTACGCAAGCTCTGTATAGCTAAACAATATCTGTGCAAAAGACATGAATTTTTAAGCTGCATTCATACTTGCGTATATGATAGTTGCGTAGACATACACATTTGGAAATACATTAGGGCCTATTGAAAAATCAGTCAAAAGGGTGATGAGAAACAGTGTTCATAGGTGGTAACATTAGCATGGAATTTTATTAAAATGATTACTGTTTATGAATATAGGCCTACTTAATGCTATTGTGATTTTAGAGTCGTTCATACCGCGGTACGAAAAAAAAATCTAGTCTTTACTGAAAATCGATTTTTCGGTTACATGCGAAACGGTGTTACTGCTTTTTGCGAAAATCTTTAGGTAGGCCTATGTTTTTCGTACGTTCACAAACAAATCAATTAAAAAAAATCAACTTTTCTCCGTCTCTCATGACAGATCCCAAATGTTTAACAGTCCTTCATTCAAGCTTGTGACACGTAATTTGAGACGAAGACCGACATTTGTATAGTCATAATAAGAATCTGCATGATTATAAATAATTGCCCATGTGCGCTTTCCTTTTCTTTAAATCTGAAGGATTCTCTGTTTTACATGCATGTAGTTTGCCAAGCTATTCGTGAACAAAAAAGTATTGTAGTGCCTGTACGCTTGGTATGAAAATATTAACAATCAGAAAATATAATTCATACCTTTTGGCTCTGGAAGAGCTAAATGAAAGAACATCGTAAGAAAAAAATCCGTTTGCTTTACAAACATATTATTATCTGCAAACTTACTCATGTCTGCACTCTGCACTTTAAACTACATTGTAATATGCAGATAGTTCGCACAACCTGACTGCATTACATTCTTGACCGAATCATATGAAATTCACTATAAAAAGTGCGAGGACGCCAGTCAGTCTTGGTTTAATTCGATAAAAGTGTACCGAACCTTTAGTACACTACACAAACAAAAATTATTGCCCTTGTGTACAAAAACAAGTAATACAAAAATATACAATCTTTTACAGTATTATTTACATGAGATTTTTAAGCTAGGGGTTGTCCGTCGCAGTGTATATGTCTATTCTTTCAAACTCGTCTCCAACATTTTTGATGAGTGTCCGTCGTAAAGCAGGCATAAAAAAGGACAAATACAGTGCACTTGCACTATTCTCTTTTCCATCTCCCGCGCACAGGAATATTTTTGTCCTGGGAGAACGCAAAGAACATTCATCGATTTTGTTTTTTATTTTCTGGTTCCTTGTTTCACACCATGTGATTTTTACGACTGGTTCACGATAGAAGGTTAGATCAGCGTGAAAGAGTGAACCTGGAGAGAAAAAAAAAACCTGGTGGTTTTTAACTTTTAACTGAAGCTATATACGCAGGCCATCACAAATGAGCCTCTATACTAATCGGTGGAGCATGCGAACGAATGGATTCATCGAAAAGAGGCGACAATTTTTTTTCCTCCAGTGGAGTGGGAACTCAGTGTTTTGTTGTTAATATACAAACAGTATACACCCTAGTGTATTGGAATAAAAAGTTGTCATGCTGGGAATCTTTTTTGTAGAATATTTGAGGGTTTTTTTTTCAATGAAACATGAAAAATGTAAAGCAGCTCAGTCATTCATAGAGAGTTTATGAAGCGAGTGTAATCGTAGGATATGCGGTGATTGCCCGAACCAAGCATCTGAGTGGAATAATTATGAACGAGCCTGCTTCTTGCGCGCGCGAAGTGCTCTCCTCCGTAGCAGCAGCAGCAACCACGCAACGAGCCGTGCCGTGTTACGTCGAAGAGGAGTGGGCCCTCCTGCCTGGGAAAGTTCATCATCACATTCAAGATGAAGTCGCCTCGAAAAGATGTCATGAATGATGTTAATGACCTGATGTTGGCGGAGGAATGGTTGATGAGTGAACAACATTTATCTTGGCGACTGCATCAACGCACTGAGCACTTTGGAAAGTGCGCGCAGGGTTCGCCGTGAGTCAGTAGGTTGCGTGTAGAATCGACGCGTGATGACTCGGAATTATCATTCCATGAGCAACATAAGGAGGAGAAGAGACTCAAATAAAGCAAAGCATGCATAAGAAAATTACCTTTGAATTATGCATTTCTAGTTGCCGCTCTCTATCACATCCTTTTTTTTTTTAAATAGCCATATTGCGGTATCGTAGTTTATTCTTCTAGATTTCTTTCATATGCACACCGCTTCCTATCCTCCTGTATGCCACGCCGAATAATCCTTTCTCGCAGTATAACCACAAGACCAGGTATCGGTTTTGACATTGAAAAAAAAAGGAAGAAATTCTTCTTCGATTTAAAATGACTGCTCGTCGTTTTATCATGGATGCCAGAGAATGTGCAAGAGACTTCCAGGAGAGCGTTTCATCAAGCGTTTAGTCAGTGATTTTTACTGACAAAATTGCTCTCGGCCAATCAGATGCAAGGATTTCAGTAGCTTATAACAGTTGTCAGTAAAAATCACTAACAAAACGCTTGATGAAACGCTCCCCAGATTGAAAGAGACAGAAGTAAGGAGGGAGTGAGGAAGTGGAATAAGAAAGAGTAAGAACGAAAGAAGAAAATGAAGAGGGGATGAGGTAGGAGAAGAAAATCAGAAGAAGAGCAAAAGGAAGAAGGAAGAGATGACGAAGGAAGCGATGGCGAAAAGGAGAAGTAGACGAGAAGGAAGGGGGATGTAACTTCTGTTGTCATAAGAAATTGTCGAGTCACTCTTCTAATGACATGGTTGATGTCTGTAGATATCGTTTTAGGCGTACAATATCATGCATAACCAAAATGTCATATGATAAAAGCCAACCTGATGTTGCAGACATTCATTTTTTTCTAGTAACGGTATATTGAGTGTAACTGGATATTTTACATATCTATACTGTACAAGGCTGTCTTGAAGAATTCACTACAGTATAAATCCTCCAATATGATTTAAGAAAGAAGCATCAATGTAGGCATTTTATGAAATTTTCAAGTTGATCTGGGGTACCGAGTATTCAGGATTTAGGCTTATAATTCAATTCTAGAATGAATTGACGTAGGATGTTGAAATTATTATTCCAATTGTTTCTCATTTTTCATTTACGCATTTTATGGTATTGTTCGATTCTGTTATCTCTCTCACCTTCATAACTACCGCCTTGGTATGATATGATAACATAAGACAATATTCATAGTAACAATAAAACTTGCGGTTACATGGCAAAATTTAAAGTACCGTATACAACGTCCTTGTACCACGAATTGCTAAAAGCTTCGTCGCTTCCTTGCCAAAGTGACCAATATGTTTTCATTAAGGTGTATATGCCACAATATTTCTCCACGCTTCGGAATGGTCATTATTAAAATTGTTCTTTTGAGGCTTATGTCTTTTTATCGATTTTGTTTTTAAAATGTAATTCAGAGTCAACTGTATAAAATGTTTATCATCGATAATGCCAAACGCTTTTATGAATGTCAGATCGCCTATATATCGAATGGACTAAAAGAATACGCTATCGACATTCTTTTTTAAGCAATTGCTGCAACTTTTACCAATTATTTCTCCATACACTGATACACATACGTTGTGGTACCTTAGGCTACGTACTGTATGTGTGCACTGGTAGTGAGACTTTATAAACTGAATTTGATGTAACCTGTGAAAAAGAAAATCCTATATTGTACGTTAGGTGGCGCTATACCAGAATATAGACCTATCGTTGCTGACGCATTCTTCAAATGTGTCAAAAAAGCACATGCAGCAAGCATTTCTTGAAATTGAAATTCATATTAAAATCGTACATATCAAATTATTTCAATCAGGAAGCAAGTGGGAACTTGTTCTCTCAGTAATCTGTAATAACTATCATGTCTCATTTTTTGTCCTATTTTTTAAAAATTTATTTAAATATTATCAAACTATCACTTCGAAATTGTGTAGTAACGTTTTGTTACTTTCATCGTTCCAGACATTTAATTGCATTTGTATAAATCATGGATTAATACCGTAAGAACGCATCCAATCTTCTAAAATGGGCTTAAACAAATCAAAAGCATAGAGAAAAAGAGGTCATGATAACTGAATTCCATCGCTTACAATTATTATTGCGAAACCTAGGCTTTCCAAATGTGGGGTAGGACTATTTGGATTGAATTGATAGGAGGCGCACAGGGTAATCGTAAATGTTTAAAGTCTCGTTGGAGAAGGAGGAAAAAACGATTTCAACTGTCAAACTTTAGTCCCTTCTTCTTGTGTTTTCACCTCTTATATTCCCTATGAATTCCATTGGGGATTTCTGGCCGCTTGTTTGAGAGCAAACAACGATCGTCTGAATAGTATTTAGAGAAAGAAAAGTGAATTGTAGAGAGGAAAAAGGGGGAAGAAAGGCGTGCAATCTTTGATTATGGAGTCAATATTGAACGAGAAAAACCGGGTTTGGATGAAATGGGTCATCATCTGACTCTAGACCTAATTTTTCGATCTTCCTTTTACATTTTCTTTTTCTAGTGGAAGGGAGCATTGATTCACTCATCATAATTGTCTATGCCATTCTATGGCTAGGTAGATGTTCTGTATATATAGACACATTTATTCGATCGCGAACATTGAAGGTTGGGTTCTAGGAGAGGTGAAAAATAATTTGTGAGCTTTCTTATTCCTTTTATGTCAGTTTGAAAGAACAGCATAGTAGAAAGGTCCCCCGAAGCCCTCATATTCGAAATATGACAAGAAATAGCCGAAGTGTACGGGGCGAACATGCATGCCGCATTGTGTGTGCAGTCCCATGTACGCATTTATGTGTGCAGGGCATGTGCTTTCAGCGAGATTGGGTCACATTCTTATATTATTTTGATGATTACAAAACTTCACAGTATACACGAATTCTTATGTAGACATGACCAACCTTTCCCAATTGCTTTGAGACAGTTTCTTTCACAATGCTATCGCATGACCAGAACTCAGCATGACCAGAACTCAACTTTATATATGTTTCCTATAGTATAGGCCTTATATTTGCCTGTGCTTTGTCCGTTTTGAACAAAAAATTCCTATAGGTCGACCGTCGAAGTTCATTATAACCTTAGTTTAATTACGGAAGATTCTTATTCCAACATGGTGCAATATTCCCCTTCAAAATGAAATACAATATTTTTACTCTCTTTACCATCTGTTGTAATGCAAATAAGGAAAAAGAAATTAGTAGTAAATATTTGTGAAAAATATAAGAATTTACTTTTTAAAGGATCTACACATCTACGCATAAAATTGCCTACATAAAAATTTGAAGAGCGATTTGTTTGCGTTCATGCCATTATACAATTTCTGGGAACCTTCCAAATCCGAAACCACCCCGTTACTGACCTCGTAATATAACGAACATAATGTTGAAGCAAAATGGATAATCATGCATACATCAGTCATCATGAAAAGAACGAATGCACGATAATCTCCTGCTTCTTGTCAAAAGACCTAACGATGATTACGGAAGTGTGAACACTGAAAGAGCTCTTTTTCTAACCTCATTAGGTACCACAGCCCTCGATGCCACGCTCACCCACATTTCATTTTCACGTGCTCTGTGCATTATTTTATTCGACTGCGGACTATAGTAAATGAAAAGAGTGCGAGAAAATATTATTTGCCAAACAAAGTGAATAAATATCGAGCACTTTAGGAAAAAGAGAAGGTATAATTACAGTGATTTGGCATGACGGAAGGTGAATGATTTGGGAAGGTTTTTTTTCTGTTTGCTTCCAATAACAGGATAAAATGGCCTGGCGACTTATCCCTCTTTTCAATCAAGAGAAGGATGGGGGAAAAGCAGTAATGAAACAAGAGAAAGGACCGCGCCGGTCGCTCGCGGCGTCGGATGTCGGGTGATGTGGTGGAGATGAGAATTAGCTCGTGGATACTCATTGATTACATCCACTCTTTCTTTTCTACCCACTCTCTCTCATATTTTTTTCTTCTTTCGATGGTCTTTCCTTTTCCACCCTTGTTTTCCTCTTTCTCAATGCCTCGTTCTCAGTTCGCTATATCATGCAGGCAAGTGCGTTTTTGTGCGTTACCGGGAAACCTTTGCACCCTCTGAAAATAATATTGAAAAAAGGCCTTTCCCCCTCTCTTTCGCTCAAGTCTCCCTTACCTCCTTTCGTCAATTGTCTCTCATTTTCACCCCTTCTCTCCTTCTCCTTGATTTGTATTGGGTTTATCGTTCATGGAACCTTGGCCTTGGCAAATGACCGTTAATGAACTCTGCTCGAGTGTAATCTGGTATTAATGCATGGATGCAATTTGCATTTACTCCTCGAGGGTAGCTTTTCTCTTCGTTTAGCTTTCGTGAATTACCAACATGTTCAGCCTACCATTCGCTTTGCAAATCAGATGCTGGTCTTAGGCACCAAGTCTTAGGTCTTATGATTGCCCCTCCTTTTATTTCATTTAGTAGTGATGAGAGTTGATATCTAGGTTTCAAACATTCAAATTTGTTTTATTGGCATTACTGTAGGCCTGAATTATGAATTATGTATTATTTTATATATTTTTAGGCCTGAAAATACCAGTAAAGTATGGATATATATATATATATATATATATATATATATATATATATGAATTGATTTATGCAAACTTCTGATTTTCAAGAGCAGGAAGGAGCCGCGGGCACTTTTGATGTAGGATAATCTTGTTATTTGACGAGTGGTGTTTATTCCTAAAAGTGTTTATATTCAGTTGAAGATTCTATTATTCCTATGAAAGAAAAAGGAGCATACTATCCAATGTATGACAACCGCTAATTTTCAAAATATCGTGATGATGTTGTTTAATAATGGCTTTTAGCCTGTATTGCCAATTTAATTTGTTGCGAACCATCAACGCCGGCTAAGACACATTCTTCTTATGTTGCCGATGATCTTGAACCATAAAAGTTCCGCTTTGGTGACAGCGATGGGGATCAGCATTTCGCCCCGCTGTCAATTTCCTCCACTTCTATTATTCATAAAGCTGTTGAGATGAAGTGCTTTTCCAAAGAAATACTGCATATTTTATATTTTGAAATTGCTATGATGGGACCTTTTAGTTTTATATTGTACCGTCACTCATATAGGCCTACCAATTGTTGCATTGTTCTTTCCTCTGTTGTATCAGCTATTTCAGATCCTCGTTTTGTTGTTCAAAGTCATTACTAAATTGACATGATGGCATCGGTCAGACCCGATTTATATACAAGTATTTAATGAGAGTGTGTGATGATGGTGCGGTGGCATTATGCTCTGATTAATATCAGCAGACAAACAAGACCTGTCTAATTAAGTTAAATGAATGAGCGAGGTCGTTTTCGCTCAAAAAAGGATGGAGATAACGACTTCGGTGACACTGGTAGCTTTTCTGTGTCAGCATGAGCAATTATGCATTCAACTGAGTACATTGAACCGAGTACTAGTACATTAAGCCACATTTAATTTTAAAGAGGTTTTGGAGGGAATACTAAATGCAAATACAAAAACCGACACTATAAAATTGATTTCTGATGCTCATTTCATGCTAGAAAATAATTTTAGTTTCTTTATTTTTTACATAAATATAGAAATTTAAACGGGATTTAGGAGTTGACGAATGGCCTTCCATAAATCAGTGGCCTAAGTTAAGCCAGGATTAACTTGGGCCACTTTCGAGAATACGGGCCGCTGTCTTGAAATGTAAACATGCTACTGATCTGCTACCGCAGGAAATGTGAATTTGTTTCAAAAAGTATAGAAATTTATCCACATTGAGTACTTTCTTTGTCATTTTCTTAGCTCGAGGAAATTAATATTGCTACAGTAATCTGTCGATTAAAGAGTTGCGATTAATCCGAGTAACTTTCAAGTCCTCTAATTAATTGCAAACTTACAACCTCCTCTTGCGATTGATGTCAATTTTTGAAGTTACGATTAAGTCCAAGCAATCTCACTTCTTTATGAGACACGGCACAGATAGAATAAATAAATTAGTCTGTTTAATGCAGTGACGAGAAATTTCCATGACAAACCCATTTCATATTCCGTTTTCCAAAAATGAGGTTTTTGAACCTAAGGCAACGCAGTACATGTCTCCGTAGTTACTATATGTTAGGCTAAGAGTATTGTATCTATCCACTCAAGACGCTTCCCCAAGTGGCGGTTAATGCCGGACGCACTGCGTCTGTATGTTGGGCAGAGGGCATTATATCTATCCACTCAAGATGTCTCATGAAGTGGCGTTTAACGCCGGACGCACAGCGTCTCAAGTGGTATGACGAACACCCGCAGGAGAAACAGGGCATCACCCTAAAAATAGAATTGCTGTAACTTGATACGCATCATTATGTTCTGACATTATGATGAGATTTTTAAGCTATGAAAAGTCTTAGCAACGCCTACAATACCTAATGTTAATAACTGCAATCTTTTGCTTCAATATTTTCAACAAAGTGACTTTTCTCAGTGTACCGTTAAAAACGAAGTCCGACTTGAGACTAACAATGTGAGCTAAAAAAAAAATATTTGGAGGTAAAGTGATTACAAGAAAGATGATTAATACGCAACTTTCCTTGTACATGTGCAATATTGCGAATTTGCGATTCATAAATTGTGAAGAAACACACATTGGGGCATTTTGTGCTGGAAGTGATTTTCGATGTGTTTGTCATGTTAGCTTGGCGGTGGTTCGAATTGGAAAAGTCATTTCTTTTGGATTCTGGTGCAGCTAAATGGAGTGGGCTTTATTGAATGACTTTTAATTACGTCTCCCTCGAGTTTGAGTTTGTTAAGCAAGGCATGAACCGTCATTACATAAAGATGACAAGAAATGCACGTAATGTGCCGAGGAACGCAGGAGACACGAATTCAGCCTTTGGTTCCCACCAAAAAGTTGGACACAAACCCGAAGTACAGATGATGTCCCTGCAGGTCCTACTCCGTGCTTAATTACGATCAATCAAGACACGGAAGCGCGCTCTTAAATTGCAGTGTGTAGAACCCAGATACCTAACAGAAATCCAAACCTTGAAATTTGCGCCGAACCCATTTTTTATTTCACGTCCACTTTGCCGGCCGTGTCACGAGAATCTGCCAATTCAACGGGCACGAACTCGACCGGGGGAGAGAAAAGTGCACTCAAAACTCATTTATCCAGTCTTACTAAAGAGTCTGCCTGTTTTTGTGAGATGAAAATTCCCGATCAACCTTGTTTTGATCATTGCCCCATGCTTGCTAGCAGAAAGGTTTAAGGGGGCTAAATGAGCGCGAGATTTAGAAGTCGAATTTGCGGTGTTCGACGTGACTCTGTGCTGCTCGAGACCTTAGCCTGGGCCACGGTCGGTAAACACGGGCGGCCAGGATCGGCTTTCTTATCGTGCAAGGGTAGGATGTGACTGCACTTCTTGCCCGCTACGGAGCGCTGACTGAGAATCGGTAAACAGAAACTCGAGAGAGAAGGGGGAGCGGACGGGGCGGCTCTTTCAGTTTCAGTGCTTGCCGACAAGAAGGGAAAATTATAATTCCACATCAACCTACATATTTCACCGTGTTCAAATAGTTACCGGAGATATTACCATTATATGACGAGGCTACTGCTGCAATCAGGGTGTGACATGGTGTATACTGTACGAAATAAAACCCCTCAAATCCTTTTGGAATGTCAGAAATAATTACATGTATCTGATATAGTCACACGTGTTCTCAGAAAAAGGGCCTTCCCCCAAAGTATTCGTAGAAAAAACAAATTTAACAACTCTTTTTGAATAGATTTATTAGTAATCTAAGTTCCAAGAAGTCACGCAGTCCGATGACATATATTTCGAAATTATTTTTTTATCTTCTCACCTTTCCTTACAAAGCTACTATACATTATTTTCCTATTAAATTTGTTTGACATATATCGATTATTTGTTGTATTCTGGATCATCGAGTGCAAAATTTGGAGAATCCTCTGAGAATTTCGCGTCAAGACCTGCATTTAAAAGAAAGTAGAGCAAAATTCTATTTGCTCTGTGAAAGTGTCCTTCGGTATCTCCTGGGGGGGGGGGGGCTTTTCATCAAGTGTCTTGTCAGTGATTTTTACCAACAAATTTGGTCTCAGCCAATCAGAGGCAAGGATTTCATTAGCTTATAACAGTTATTTTAAATTGTCAGTGAAAGCAAGTTTCATGAAACGGGCCCTGGTTATTCGTCATTCCCACTATGTTACGACGTGAAATGATAACAACGTCTCAAGAAAGAGGGGAATAAATGGGAGACAGGTGAAAAGAGACATTTCAGGTGTCAAGATAAAGAGGTCCCCAGTTGACGGTGTGTTGACGAAGAACTTGAGAGAGCCTCAAGGTCAGACGTGTGCAAGGCTTGGTCACGACTCCAGGGCTTAATGTTACAAACATTGACGAAGACATTTGCGCAAACCAAGGACAAGTAGAATAAATCAAGACAATGGGGCTGCAACCCATTTATCTCAACACATTCTAACATTAAAATTTCAATACTTCAAACAATTGTGCGGCTACAAAAGCGACGGAAGCGACCACTCTTGTCTGTGATCGTCTCACTCGTGTGTGTGTGTGTGTGTGTGTGTGTGGGTGTGTGTGTGTGTGTGTGTGTGCGTGTGTGTGTGTATATATATATATATATATATATATATATATATATATATACAATGTAGTTGATTGTTATGTATTGTCTGATATCATATGGAATCAATAAAAGTCTAGTGAAAAAAAATATGGTCTCACTATTTTATCATATTTTGTTCATAATAATAGTATATGTGACAAGAAGTATCCTTTTATGCCATCTTGTGTATGATATATATATATATTTACATTGTAATCCTTTTCAATTCAATTTTAGTACTGTGATAATGGAATATTTTTAATATATGTGTATCTGTACATTGAGTTAGGAAGACAATGACTAAATACGGGTAACTATAGATAGTTAAGAAACAATAAGTACTTCGCACTTGAGGATAAAATCATTCCTGTTAGAATATTTTTTTTTAAATAGCAATTTGTTTTGTTATTTCACTATGATAAACAGTACTCAACTGGAAGGCCTTATTCATGTCTTTAAAAATTTCCATTAAGAAGAATCATTTGAGAGTCCATCTGCATATGATTACCTATTAATCTCACTGCTTTGAAATGATTCCGATATTTGTTCAGTATTCCCCAGTCGGTAGATAAAAAGGATACATAAGATTCGGATGTCATAAAATATTTTTGTATTTATACTAAAGATTTACCTGGCACTTTACTTTTACTTGAATGTTAATACCACACAAAATCTTGTCATTACTGCATGGGGTATGGTGAATATATCACACCTTTTAGTTTGAAGAAGCACAGAATAACCAACTAATATATCAGCGCGATCGTTCTCTTGCATCTCGTGTAATATTGAAATAGGAATTACCTTCCTGAGTTACTCAATCGAAGAAACAGTGTTATACTCAAGAGCTTAAAGGATCGACATTCGCAAGCATGCAATTTCTTGCCCTGATCGTGGGAGTTACTTGAAATATATATTTTAGGCAATATCTATTTTCTTACACCTCCTTTGTCAATGCTACAGTTTTGCATCTTTGAGTACTAATCCTAACCTAAGATACAAGTGGAGGACATAATATGAAAAAGTAGAAAAAAATAAAACATGGTAGTTTAGGAAATGAATTTCACTAAAGTAAAGGCACATCCCTTGGGTGCCCCAGAAGCGGTTTCAAAAAGAAGAAAAAAATATATATAAACGCAAATTGCTTCGGATTGATACGGGTCTGTAATCATGTATAGAATATTGTTGTCACAGTGCACGACATAATGTCCTTTTTTCTAAATACAGCACCTTCTCCCTGTCTCTTTCAGTCCCTCTCGCTCTGTTCGAATACGTGCAAACAGAACCAACTAAAATACACAACAACGACGAGACGTATTTAACCAAGCCCTGTTTGTTCTGCATCGAGATTGTCTAAGAGAAGAGAAAAAAATATGAATCGTAATTTTCTGAAAGGCAAACACTTGAGCGTACATTATCAGGCGAGGGTCAAAGACCAGATCAGTACCCTTTGCTGCACTTTTCCACCCCGCCAGCACGCCCCTCGTAACCTTTTAATTCCAGCAGATAGGGAGGATAACCCATAATATCACTAGGACTCCCATTGTGTATTCAGCGATGGTATGGTAGACGTGGATATATATCGTAATGCGCCAATTGTCATTCTTTTCTTCCACTCTTAACCCCCCCCCCCCCCTCTCTCTCTCTCTCTCTCTCTCTCTCTTTGTCCTCATGTCTTCATTTTTATTTCCCCTGTACATCTCTCTTAATGCCTTTTTACCATTCCTATAATATCCTAATAATTCATTTTCTTCTTTCTCTCTTTCTCCCTCGCAACACACACACACACCCACTCTTGCTCTCTTTCTCTCTCTCTCTCTCTCCCACCCTCTCAAAATCTTGCTCTTTACATTTTTTTCTATTTCTTCAATGTTATCCAAATTTAACATGACATTATGTTTGTGTTACTACATCGCATATATACCACCAAGTGTGAATTGTGATTACATGAACATATTTGTCTCTTAGTAAATCTTTCTCTTGTTGCCTCTCTCTCTCTCTCTCTCCCTCTCTCTCTCCTTTCCTCTCTTTCATGTACGCTTGTGTTCTCTTCTTCAGCATTTTATTATTATCGTGTTCCAAACAACGCCATGATACCTGAGTAGCGTGGCTTTACTCAATAGATTTAGATTTTGAATGTCAAGTATTGAATGATGAATAACTCCATTATCCATGTCACCATTGATGCTGTGAGTCGAGCGTTTTGCTTGATTACTTTCATAATGCCAATTTTAACAGGTATTCCGGGATAAATTGTGTTTTGCATTTTGGTCGTTAAAATAGGGATACATACGTCATAATAATTGCCAGTATAGTAGGTGATAATCAAGGTTGCATTTGAAAGATATACTTGTTGATAGTTCTGCAGATATAGTTTTACGATAATTTGTGTGTGTGTGTGGGGGGGGGGGGGTATTCGAGTGTTCAGAATGCTCAAACATGATAAGTCGATAGGCTAAATGACTGCTTGTATTAGAAGCAAAAATTATCGGTTATTTTGCAGGTTTGAAATAAGAATGATGAGCATGCTCTTACTCTTCAGCATCTAACGCCAAATTGTTGTTTCTTTCTTTTCTGTCCAAAGATGCTTGTGGTTTGTCAGATGCTGCCCACATCGAGGCTCTCCAGGAGAAGTCCCAATGCGCCCTTGAGGAGTACGTCCGCAGTCAGTATCCGAACCAACCAAACCGCTTTGGCAAACTTCTCCTTCGGCTTCCGTCGCTCCGAACCGTCTCGTCCCACGTAATCGAACAATTATTCTTCGTTCGGCTGGTGGGCAAGACTCCCATCGAGACTCTCATTCGCGATATGCTGCTCTCTGGAAGTTCCTTCAGTTGGCCCTACATGACAATTCAATGACAGTGATGTTGAGGCGAGGGCCGGCAAATGCAGTTTTATGTTATAGAGATAATATGTCTATCAATGCCAAAAAATGAGGTCATCTATGTCAAAGAGACACAAGATCAGCGGACAAGTGAGTAAAATATGCAATGGGCATACTGTATTGTAAGTCGCTAACCAGGGCGATACTTTTCCAATGCGGAATTCATTCTTCTTTTGACAAGGAGACAGTACTGAACAAAGACTACAGAGAGATGACCTAGCAAATGATGAGGATAAGAAGAGACCTTTAGTTGTGGTGCTACGTTGTTATCCCTGGAAATTGGATTCGTATAATCATTAGCCATTCGTAATTCTACAGGACAGGTTTGGCTGGTTTTGCAATGGAATCGAGTCCATTGTATAAGGTTCTATCAAATCTACATGGGTAGGATTCCGGCACTGATATAACTTATCAGCAGGAACTGAAGGATACCCATCCTTCTATGCAACGGGAAATATCTTCAGCCGATGAAGAAATCCACCACGAGCCACAATCTGACTATTTTCTGAGGGAAAGAATCAGCCAGAAGTTTCATTTAAACTTCGTATATCTCCTTTATTATCCGTGCATTCCATATCAAGGGCCCCGTTAAAGTTCACAGTACCTAAACTCTATCCATTCTTTCTTATGGTTATTGTCTGCAAGTTTTTTCTTTCATTTTCCCCCGGTCATAATGAGAATTTCTTTTTTTCACGGCATCGTCTTCACGAGTGGCACTAATCTTGTCCATATTATATAATGATCTACCCTTAAACGACCTCAATGATCAAAGTATTAGCGAATTTTATATTTCAATCAGAGAGAAATTTGATTTTTTTTTTCCTCATTGTAAAAAATAATGATAAGCCCAGTTAATTATTTATGGTGACCGAGTTTGTGTCGTACCCTCGACAAACATCAGCAAATTTCAGTCATTTAGCGTCGACGTATATCGTTACCACAAATATCTTTTCATAGCCTAACATTAATTACCTTTATTTTTTCGCCTCATAAAATGTGAGAGACGAAGTAAGTTGTATAAAGATCTAGACTTTAAAAATGTCATATTGGACAGATAGGGCCTTCTCCACAACAAGTTCGACAGTATTCCAGAAGTAACAACGATGGGCCGGGGCCTTTCATCCAAGAAGGAGGTTCAATCATATAAAAAGGGCCATTGAATGTTTAAAGCCGATTTTCATTATCTTCTAAGTGATCTAACTTCTAAGGTGTTGCAGCATTCCATAAAATAGAAGGCATATATATGACCCGAGGTTCAGATGCTGAAATTCCCATAGATTGTGCAAGCCAGAATTATTGGTACTTGTTAGGGTAATTGACATTGTGTATCAGTACGTACTTCGTGTTTCAATTGTTTGTATAACTAGTGATATTTTGATTATATTCTATCATTTCTGTGTTTACTGGTTCCAAACCGGTGTTGTTTAGAGTCTGACTTAGACGGAACATCTCACCGTAAGTATTCGTAAAGTCGATAGTTTCTAGTGCTATTATTTTGTTTTTAAAGTTTGCCGAATCTAAGTGAATGGAAGCTCGCATTCATTTGATGTTCGTGGTTGAGGAGAGTTTAACGAATGGAAACCATGATGTCATTTGAATTAGTTTGATGCGTAATTACTAGTAAATTTAACTGCTCTCTGTCCGAAATCTCAAGAACACACTTTGGAGTTAAGGTGCAATTAAGAACGTCATAGTCCTTATTGAAATATCGTGAAAAGAATCAGGAGTAACCATTGTCTGACAATTCAACTACATTTCATTCAAAATGATACACATGATCTATCGATAAAATTGGTGAGAATCAGTTTTCATATGAATTTCTTTTTGTTACTATTATTTCAATAAAATTGTGTCACTTTAAGGCGTTTTCGGTTTTGTATATGCATGCGGTTTTTTTTCTCGATCACCAAATTCCATTTATTCCTTTCCCGTGTGTAGTCCTACCCAATTCGTTTATTGTAAAGTTTAACCATGCCATTTTGTAATAAAGTTCTTGGAGACATCGCTACCTATGTTGTTATGAGACCACTCTTTCCGACTTCAAGGTTAAAACATCACACGTATTGTCTCGAACAACGTATGTATTATCCAGAAAGTTCATGACCAATTTTTTATTTTTTATTTTTTTTAAGTTTAAGATTTAAAGGAATTATGGCCTTCATTTCTTCTAAGTGATTACGAAAGAGGTTATTATCATCATCTAATATTATTTTTAAAAGTAAACTTTCCCGATCATACTCTTTCCACCGCCTATCCTTTGAGGAAATAAAATAAGACCAGTGTCATGACAAATTTTACATTTTGTCATAAACCATCTTTAAAGGGATGAGTTTGTCAGTGAGCACCAGTTTTCTTACGAACCTAACAAAAGCAAGTCGCCTGGGTCCCCCATTCATTGAAAAACCATTTTGTATTGATGAGAGGGCGCTAAATTTTTTGTAAGAGAGCGTGTAACCCAGAATGCTGCAGTGTGATTTTTGTATTTTAAGCTTGAAGCTCCGGTATGCGTGATGCGAAAAAAGTTGCTTTTTCAGTATATCTAGTGTCATTTTATATAAATAGATAATCGTATACATTTGCTATATAATTATTCACATTAAAATATGTAACTCAAGTTTTGAGTTACTTATTTGTTACTTGTAAATAGACAATTATTGTCACTTTTGTGTGTACTGAAATATATTAGAAAAATTGAAATACTTAAGATACTTAAAGTTTGTTTGAAGTACTATCTATCTATATATAAAATGTACATCATGCAATTATAACAGAATCGTTAAAAAAAACGCAAAATGTTGCTGCCATTTTCCGTATAGCCTGAAAAACTATCTGAATCAACATTCAGATGAATTATAAATTTCCCTATCATAAGACCCATTTGCACAATATAAGAACTGTGACTGCCAAAGAAAAAAGTGTCACATAAGATGTTGTTTACAATATGATGTTAATATTGATTGTGCTTTTTCTCACAATTTGCGTTTTGTAAAGATGCAATGTGTTTGTGTTTATACAAAAGTTACTCCATGCGTACTAATTATGTCTGTTTTTAGACTTTCGATTCTTTAAACGTGCTTTCATCGCTAAGGAAGTTTGATCACTTCTTCACATGAAGAACAATAAATACGCCGAAACATACATTTAGCCTACGTATACACACAATCAGGTTTCATTGTTTTAGTTGTGATATCAAATCAAAATAATGAATTCCTGTCTTTGACGTTCAAAGCGTTATGGTAAGATAGTGAAATGGATTACTCTAAGAAGATACAAAATAAACCGTTGCTGGTGAAATCAAGATTATTTTGGTCTCTCATTCGATATTCATCAGGTCTTCACATTTCAATTGATAAACTCACAGTGATTAAGAAGCAGTGGTATAGAGCGATCATCAGCGATGTACTTCCAATTAAGGAGCTAAAAATGTACCCTATTTCTGGTTTCTTTGCTGGGACTTTGCATTTTTTGTGATAGTTCAAATAATTACGATGTTTGAAATAGATTTCCATCCATCATTACCATACAACACGGACATGGATGTCGTCAGACCATTTTGAATTGGGATGTCGGTCCAAATTTGATAAGTTAGTCGAAAAAAAAGGTCCTCACATTGTCATATTTCAAATTGCCAAATTTTGACATTACCTAAGTTCCTAAATAAAAAGAAAATTTTATAAATTTTGCAATTGGCCTACAAGCTCTAAAAATTCAAAATTTGGCGGCATGAAATATGAAGGGTGTTCCACCTTCCACCCACAATACCTCCAGCTTCTCCAGTGACTATGGATGTCAATTTTTGTACCACTCCAAGAGATGAAATCCAAATGCTACGTGCAGTTCAAGAGTTCTGCCAACATTGTCCAATCACTCCTAACACTGGTTCTACCATTGTGCTAAATCTAAACAACAACAACAGGTTTTCGATTTGTCCCAACTTCATGGTTATGCATTCAAACTCTTGTGCTGTATCTAAACGTTAAAAAAAATTTAAAGTCAATTTATTCTGTATTGCTTATCCGTTTCACTAGTTATTGATATTTGTAATTAGAAATCTAATCATTGCTATTCCAGCTGTGGCTCTTTTTTGCTCAGTACTTGCCAAATCGTAAATGCCTGATAACAAAAATAAAGTGCCACTTCTTTTTTCAGTGTAATACCGTTTGAAGTTCATGTTGTAATGAGATCCCTGAAGTAGGAATTCCTTAAGTACAATATCCCATTCGTTTACCACCCCACGTAAATAGTAGATTGTTTTGACTAAACTAAGCATGCATGGTATTCATTATTTTTCACTGAAATGTTGAAGGAGACAGCTTTTTCTAATTTAGTCCCAGTAGAGATGCATTAAAAGTAATTCCGGTTTCTTCAATAACCTAATTAGATATTTCATTTTTATTTTGGCTTACGGTGAATTTCTCATAACGCTTTGTGAAGCATACAACCATCTGTGATACTTATGTAGCACGCATATTACACATTTTTATTTGGCTGCCAATGTTCATCAATGAAATGACAAATTTTCAGTTTCTCTTGTTATGGCAAAATAGAACATGGGGCAACTTTTTTTGATTTGTAAGTTTAAACCGAAATCCCCTAATCGTCCTTGTTATTGTCTTTAGTATTTTATTACTCTGTTTTTTGTTGTCTTTTTTAAGTATATCCTTATCTGCAGCTGGTCATTTCATAGCATTCATGCCATTTCTTGCAAATTTGTGTATAAAAGCAACAAAAACGATTGTATTTCGTTCTTATCACAATTCACACATTTTCATAGTATTTGTACTTAATTTTTCTTGCTTTATATTGCTACTTTTCGTTGATTCCTTATGATGATTGGTGTGACTTATCCTCTTGTTTATTTTAGAAGTTCGGTAGTATATCCATGCAAATACAGAAATACTTAGTAAAGCGAGTGACCAATGTGCCAACTTTGGAAAACGTGAAAAGTAATTTACGTAGTTCTGTTTAGTTTGCAGCTCAAAAGGGAGGTTGGTTGATATCCAAAATGTGAAAATTAACTACATAAAAGACACATATGCCATGCTTTTTAATATTAATGTTGATTTGAAGGCTCTATGTCAATTAAGACCTACACCCCTCTGTCAAGATGGTAGTAAACGTTGCCATAGTTGCAATAGTTTCAAGTGTTGTATTAATCCCACCTGGATTTTTATTATTCCAATTTAAGTTTGTTTGTTTTCCATTCATTGTAGCTTCTTCAGGAACACCATAGTTCTTGACCACGCCATCGGCTATGCTAGTTATCTGCCAAGTAATCGTAGCCTGAGTGTTAACCTAGTGCGTAGTCTTGTCTTCTTAAAATGTCTTGTGTCCAAGACACGACGTTGTCGACGTAAAAAAAAATGTTGAAAAAGTGAGAAAAAATATCTCTGTATTTGTACATGAACGAATAATTTCCGTGTGTTTTCTCAATTTTGTACCCGTGTCGTACGTTGCTTCTGGTTGGTTCAGATTGATTGGGCGTGGATGAAATCCGATGCCAGTGAGTTTGTGCTCTGTCTATGTGGGTGTGTCTTCGTTTTTATACTGGATAGAAGGACGCGTCGTGTGATTGCGGTCGATCTATGGAACAAACTGAATTTTAATCGAGTTTTCAAATCTATGGGATTTAGATAAAGTTTATTTAGGTCGCCATGAGAAGAATGATTTCGGTGAGAGACAGCGAGGTTCACAGACAGAGGGAGAGAGAGAAAGGAAGATCATATGGGGAGGATGAAAAAATGAACAAAGAGTTTGAAAATGAGAAATAAAAATGAAGTTGGCATGTCTTTGGGTGTCAGGTAAAAATGTCAGAGGTAAAAATGTCAGAGGAGAAAATGTCAGAGGTAAAAATGTCAAGAGGTAAAAATGTCAGAGGTAAAAATGTCAGAAGTGAAAATGTCAGAGGTGAAAATGTCAGAGGTGAAAATGTCAGAGGTAAAAATGTCAGGTAAAAATGTCAGAGATAAAAATGATAGAGGTTAAAATGTCAGAGGTAAAAATGTTCGAGGTAAAAATGTCAGAGCTGAAAATATACTAGGAAATCAAAAGTTGAAATGACAAAGGTCTATCTTATTTGATAAAATGAAATCGTGACATATTTAGGAGTGTATGCTTGTAGATTTATCTTGAAAATGACAAGTCTATTAATACTATAAACCTTTTTTCATGGTGCCTTCTTTTTCTCCTTTTATTTTTACTTTTGTTTAATCTTTATTTCGTTCTTTCAATTCTCCCAACATAAGCATTAAGAAGTGAACGATTTAATGACTTGAACTCTGTAATAAAATGTTTCGCGAGGGGTAAACATTTCTGCTTGTATTTATTTTGATATGTTAATGTCATGACTGGCCTTGCAGGGTGAATACGAAATCTAAATCTGAGAAAAGTAACGTAGAACGGGTGGTAACTTAGGAAAGTTACCTCATACTATACCTCATTCTATTCTCAACACTTTACAGTCAAATACTCATGAAAATTATTACTAATAGCATGGCTGAAAGTTGGGGGTGGGGTAGAGATTTGCGGGGTAACCTCGCTAGTCATAAGGACCGCTATTCATAACGACCACTTATTTATAAGGACCGCTATCCATAACGCGTGACTAAATGAATAGCAGTTTTGTACGAATAGCGGTCCTTCTGAATAGCGAGCAAACCATAGACAAATTTCCTCACTATTCATAAGGACATCCATTCATAAGAACCACTATTCATAACTACTTATAAGGACCGCTAGCGAGCGGACCCGAGATTTGCGCCCCCATTTGTTAACATTTTGAGAAATTTAAGATTTTTAAAGGTTTTTCTGTGACTGACTGAATGATTGTGCACAGTCTTCATTTGGAATTCAGAATGAAGCATCGATGTTTTTAACAAGACGTGTATAGAAAATGTAGAAATACATGTGTATACAATGCATTATGTGCGCTTGTGTGTGTGTGTGTGTGTGTGCGTATGATATAAGTCACGGGCGTAGCCACGGAGGATTATCAAGTGTTAGTGGGTGATGCGGCATTGTGTCATCCCCCCCCCCCCCCCTCTCCACTAACAAATGATAATTTCCGTGGCTACGCACCTGGTATAAGTACGTATGCATAAATTTGGGGTTTTGTGGGTGTCGTCGTGTTTGTGTTCGCGAGAGAAATCTTGTCGCCTGAATGGGGGCCATTTCTCCGAACGGATTTACGCCACTGACTACAAACGAACTCAAAATATTGAGAAATGTCACAATTTTTTATCCAGAGTTACCTAAATATTCTTCAACTTTGCAGATTAGTTTCCATAAACAGTTCTATTCAGTTGGTCCTGGATGACTAGTTGATTTACCTCTGAAATATTTACTTCATTTTTTTCCTCTGACATTTTTACCTCATTCATTTTACCTCTCACATTTTTACCTCATATATTTTACCTCTCACATTTTTTTCCTCTAACATTTTTCCTCTGATATTTTTACCTCTGACATTTTTCCTCTGACATTTTTACCTCTGACATTTTTGTCTATGACATTTTTACCTCTGACCTTTTTACCTCTGACATTTTAAACTCTGAAATTTTTACCTCTGACATTTTTCCTCTGACATTTTTACCTCTGACATTTTTGTCTATGACATTTTTACCTCTGACCTTTTTACCTCTGACATTTTAAACTCTGAAATTTTTACCTCTGACATTTTTCCTCTGATATTTTTACCTCTGACATTTTTGTCTATGACATTTTTACCTCTGACCTTTTTACCTCTGACATTTTAAACTCTGAAATTTTTACCTCTGACATTTTTCCTCTGATATTTTTACCTCTGACATTTTTGTCTATGACATTTTTACCTCTGACCTTTTTACCTCTGACATTTTAAACTCTGAAATTTTTACCTCTGACATTTTTTCTTCTGACATTTTAACCTCTGACATTTTTGTCTATGACATTTTTACCTCTGACCTTTTTACCTCTGACATTTTAAACTCTGAAATTTTTACCTCTGACATTTTTTCTTCTGACATTTTAACCTCTGACATTTTTGTCTATGACATTTTTACCTCTGACCTTTTTACCTCTGACATTTTAAACTCTGAAATTTTTACCTCTGACATTTTTTCTTCTGACATTTTAACCTCTGACATTTTTGTCTATGACATTTTTACCTCTGACCTTTTTACCTCTGACATTTTAAACTCTGAAATTTTTACCTCTGACATTTTTTCTTCTGACATTTTTACCTCTGACATTTTTACACCGAACCTGTCTTTGATTTAAATTATAATTAGATGTCTGAATCTAAAACCCCCCAAAGAAATACCTTATACACTGATTTTGTATGAAAGAGAGAAAGCTTTTGCATAATTTCCAGTCATTTGAACTTACAACATTGTTGCTGCATACGACAGGAGAAGCCTAGACATGTCCAGTTTCGTTTTAAACCAAATAGTATCACAATTGTTATGTTTAAAAAACATGCATAAAGGTTCAAAATTAAATCCAAATGGTCCAACAGCAGCATCCCTGGTAAAAAAACAAAAATGCAAGGTACAAGTTTTAACCTCAAAGATGTAACTTTGCACCCTGGACGAAACCTTGACTTAAAGAAGGTGTAAAGAGAGTGTAAAGTGTATTTACATGGGTACGCAGTGTAAAATTTGTGCCATAAAACGATTGATTTGACCCCTCAGGGCTCCTACTCATGCACTGTTTTTTTTTTTTTTTGTGTGTTTTTTTTGTTGTTGTTATATACTACATGTAGTATATATACAAATTTGTAAAGATATTTTTATTTGTGCAGGAACGTTACCCAAATTATTTTCCTGTGTATTTTCGATAGAAATGAATTCAATGCCACTACTGAACTAAAGGGAAACCTTTTCATTCCCAGGAATTAATACATCTACATTCACCAGCTTACCTTCTAATTGGATTCTAAAATTTCATCTAGAAACCCACTTTAAAAACATTACTAGTGCTTAAGAAGATGAACAAAGTTGAATGTAATCAACAAGTGTATAAGAAAGAAAAGATAAGAACGTAATGAAAAATCACGGTTGGATATTGTAAGGATAAAAATTGGGATTTAGAGCGGAATGGGGGTTGGATTATTTTCGTTGTTATTATTGTTTTTTGTTTTTTTGTTGTTGTTTTTTTAGGAAATACGCCAATTCTGGAAATCCTGCCATTATTTTAACTGTGTATAAAATATTTTTTAAATAGGCTTTACCTTTTAAACTGCCACGAAATTTCCCGGTTTCAATCTATTCATAATTTCACCCCTTTACCCTATTCCTGATAATACTATAGAAAACACAATTATACCGTTATCATTTCTTTCACCTTCGAAGTGAACTCAATTGAAATGATTAGCCATAAGCAGGCAGTTGAACTTGTCCTCAATACATAACTTATGGTCAGGGGTCCTAAAGCTACGCAGGTCCTAAAGCTACGCACCCCGCAAATACGCAAAATGCGACGCGTTCAATGCGCCAAAGTTTTGGTGTGATTGAGCAACGAGATTATCATTTACATCCGCCAAAAGAATGAGTAATTTTCCTTTATTTTTTTGTAGTATTATCACTAATTGGAAATCGGGGTGAAATTCACACCAGTCAGCTTCAAAATTAAGATTTGCATTCACTTATTACGTGTGCGTAGCTTTAGGACCCTTTCATGCATTTTGTCGAACAAAATTTGGCACGGGCATCTACATCGACTTGAAAATGAATGTTACTGACATTCTTCCGTCGTAATCTTCTCAGCGATTTAACTTCGGAATATGTAGAACCAAGATATTTAAAGAAATTTGCATAAACCCCCTAAATAAAATGACTTTTTAGGGGCTGGAAACAAAGTGCGTAGCTTTAGGTCCCCCATCATACATACAACTATAATGATGTCACAGTCACACCGCCAAACTGACCCCACACCGACTCCAACCATTCTTGGCCATTGGTGGCAATGTACTTTTTAGTGCAGTCTGTTGTCGGTCTTGTTGGTGTGACTGTTGTATAAGAATATTACTGATACCATCAGCGCTTAAGATAATTATTCCGCATATGAATATATTTTGATTGCCTTAAGAAAATGGGGAAAACACCTTGAAAAAAAAACTGTTGAAGAACTTTCCTGAACCTATCCGATATAAAAAGCGAAATTTCGCCGTACATTAGACGTATACACACACACACACCCACACACACACACGCACATAAACTTCAATTGGCAAATGCATCTCCACCTGGTTATTCTTGTGTGTGGGTGTATATATATATATATATATATATATATATATATATATATATATATAAGTCAACAATGCATAAATAAAACAACCGTTTAGAGATGAAGAATATCGATTTTTCGCCCACAGGGCTTCATCAGGAAATCATGAACTTTTTTCAAAATCGCATCAAGCAGCAAGGCAACGCAGTACGCTAAGCGCAATGCGCTAAAGGATAAGCGTAACAAAGGGCAACAAAGCAAAAGTGCAAAGAAGGGAGAAGATATATATATATATATATACTGTAAATACGCACACACATGCCATATTTATACAGTATATAAAGTCATGTACTTTCTTTTAAAAAATAAGATGAATAATATCATTGTCTTTACATAATTGCAGCATACTTCTTTAGATACCCTTTGCTGACGTGTAGTTGTTTATTTATCTTCAAGGGACAATTTCTTTTTAAACTAATAGAGGAACGAATTTATCAGCACAAAAACAGTATTCTCGAAGAGAAAATATTACATGATAGAAAAGTCCTTTATATGGATTTCTGACACTTTTTACAATTATGAAGACTGTACATATTTGCTCCTTTCTCCTTCGTGAAATACAGATATATTCTGGAATGATTCTGTTCCAAAATTGGCTCATATACTTGGGTTCTGCTTTTCAAAAGGTTTCTATTTCCTGCGACTAATAGCCAATCAGAAACGAGTCTGCGCTCAGAGACGTCCTTATTTAAGAGATTCGATTTCCATTACGACAAAACCTTCCAAAATGATATCAGAGATCCTCATCCTCGCCAGGCCCTGTTATATTCGTCATAGAATCCCACAATTTTTCCTGCATTAATTTCTCAATTACATTTGATTTGAGACCAATGAGAAAGACACTGCAGATCATCTCTACTTGGGACACAGGAGACGAAGAAAAAGTGCGATATTTCAAACCAATATAAAGAAGTTCATAAAAAGTTCACAATAAGCCAGCGAATCTTTAAGAGATATTGAAATGAGAACTTACCAGAAAGTCCTATCTTCGGTTCGAGTTAACACCAATCATATAAAGTAAGTGGAACCATTTTTCGGCAAAGAGGGGCAACCAATGCCAAAATTATCAAATAATTATAATTACTATACTACATATTCTTAAAGTACTCATATCCACCCCGCAAGGTGCTCAAGGCACTGCAATATTACCCCAGCTATAGCTAGACTGCCCGATTTCAGTGCTCACAGCAATTCCTTCCCACCGGTTGGCAAATGTAGATTCATGTTTTGTCAAAAGACACTAGTGTTCAAATGAAAGATTAGAGGGATAAAAAGACATCAGACATTATTCGGTTTCACTTTCTTTAAAAAAAAAGATTGACTGATTCCAGTTTTAAAAAAGGGGGCAATAGAAGAAGTAGGCAAAAAGCTAGAAAGGGGGAGGGGGTGAGTTAACATCAAGTTCACTGTACTACTGGTTCATTTCCAAAATAATAACCAGGCAGTATAAACATAATTATATATTGTAGCTCAATTTATAAACATCAGCTTTACTGGGTACAGTCCATGTTCACATTGACGACAGGCTGAAATAGTGGATATAATAAGTGATTGATGGCTTGAGCTGTTAATTGAACCTGCAAGCAAATAGGGTATATTCAATATTTCCAACTGAAAATGCACCAGAGGTGTGGTTGCAATATGATTTTTGGAGGTTAACAACCAGAAACATTAAAAAGTAAATTTTAAATTACTTATTTCGCTGACAGAATCATCTTCACAAAGTGACCGGTAGATGACTTGTAGTCATGTACTAAAGTCACAATTTAGATGCATTTTCTATTTGTTAAAGTAACAACCGTACAAAACTTTACTAAAGTCACAATTCAGGTGCATTTTATTTGTTAAAGAAACAACCGTACAAAACTGTCATTACAGTAGGCTCTGTTAATTCGTTGAACCTAGCTGAGTGGTCCTTGGACCATCTTCGGACAAAAGTGTGAGAATGATAGGGGCAACGCTTGAAACTGAAGTAGAGAGAGAGCTCGGTTTTTCGAAGAAGCCTGTGTCGACAGACTAACAAAGAGTGAGATAGGACTCCGACCGGGGATGATCTATCACATGGCTGCCTATCCTAGTTTGCTATCGGAGGAATGCACCAAGCATCTTGGGGTGAGACAGGCCACGACATTAACGCGATAGCGCCCTGAACTCTCCCCTCCGACTCGTCGTTTATACAACGCGCTGTCGTCTGCAGATGGTTTGATGGCGGGAAACAAACAGATAACATTCTGACGTGGAGTGAAACCCGAGAAGACGGCGCCAAAAGGGGGGTTCTGATGGTCTCGGGCGTTTGATAGAGATGCGCTCCGGTTTTATTGTCTTCTCATTTCCGTTCGTGAAACGAGTTAAAATTTCTTCTTTTTTGACATAATGCATTGTCAGTCAAATAGAGTTACCCGTTGTTCAAACACCCCAATCACGAAGAAAAAATAAGGAATCGTGTAGGATGTCATAACAGGACTTTTAATGCTTTGAATTATTTGAAGTTTACACTTATAACCACATTACATCCCAACTCTCTGAACAGTGTTACAAATAAAAAGTATGATTACCTTGACAATCATCTCTCGTTTCATATCAATACAACGGTCATGGTTGTTTATTAGCATGATTAGATTTACTCATATCCTTTCACGTGAATTTGATATAAGGTGTAACCTTCTGCCACCCCCCCCCCCCCAACCCCTCCCCCATGACTTCGTCCCACAAGGTCACTGTGAACCACATTACCACATACTGACATGAATTGTAACATGACCTGGGTAAGATAGATAACACACCAGGAATGAATTTGTCGCTGACATATCGAACGACCATGGGGGAGAAAGGAGTGTTCGCGGCGGTGAAGTCACATACCGCCTGATGACGGACTCGAAAAAAACCCGCGCGATTAAGCTCCCGCCAAAGGTCAAGATGACATTAATCGAGCAACAATAATGAACACTCATTTATTTTATTACGGTCTGAGGAACGAGGATTAGGTGAATGACGACGCAAGCACGTGATGTTATGGCTATCATCAGACTTGAGATAAGTTCATAGCCTCGAAACCAGACTGTAGCTGTGAGACGCTTTCACTTTCTTGTATTTTTGTTTATCCTATACATATTTTCACTTATCCGCAATTGACCTACATAGTAATAGTACATTAACCTATTTAGGCCGCTTTTGTTTCTTTTGTGTGGAAGCATGTTTTCTGAATTTTTTATCCTCAGGCCACCCATATTTCATGATTGTACAAGCATTCCACTTTTTTTATAGTTTGTCCTATCAAAGTTGTTAGTACATGTATTACAATCAAGGATATCATCTCAACATCAAATAACATAATTTATGTACCGTACATGTATGTCATGATAAGATACATTCCACGAAAGCTTTTGAAAGAAGAGAATACTAGTATCGACTTTATTCAGGTGATTCTTATTCTATTATTATTATTATTATCATTAAGTATTTGGCATCACCTGTGCCTGGGAGGGGAAAAGCGATCTGAATCACTGGAACCCTCGGGTCTCTCCTCCCGATATAACTGATTGGTATGTGCATGGTGTACCACTACACCGGGGTTTTCCCCTACTCTTCATCGAATAGTGCAGTGGGTTCTTAACGTGCAAAGGTAGTGACTCTCCTTTACACGGGGCCTCCATTTAACGTCCTATCCGAAGGACGGAGTGTATTCCACTGTAACATATAGCCTGCGTCTATGAAACAGGGGAGGGGCACGTTTACACACACCTCGCAGGCTTCAGTCATCCGCCCAGGGTGGATTCGAACCCGCGATCTTTGGTTCGACAGGCAGACGCCTTACCGACTGAGCCAACTCGCCTCCTCTGTAAGGATACGCTTAGAATTTGAGGGTTCAAATCTCTGCCCAGTACGTATAATCATCCGGTCATTTATCAGGACTTTCTTTAGACCATGCGTAAAGTGTAAAATGGTACCTGACCATGCTGACATGCTTTTTTCCTTGAACATGTTGACATGCAATTATACAAAGAAAGTATACTTGTGTATAAGAAGATGCTGCATCTCCCATTTCCAGAAGTAAGAGATAAGATATCATAGATATATCTAAGAATACATATATTTGTGCAGGGCTTCCTTGAAAAGAAGGCCATTAAATTTTCTTCAGTTTGCTTGAATGGAACTACCCTACGAAAATAAATATAAATAGGTAAATAACCGAACAAGAAAATCAGACTTTTGAGAAGAAAGTCTAGAAAAACAACCATAACATTAAACTACGTGTTTACAGTATTTTTTATGACACTTTGACCCGGATCTGACTCGTGCACAGGTGTTGTTCATCATTGTGGAGAAAATTTCATGAGGATGTAGGCAGGGGCGGCGCCAGGGTATTTTGATAGGAGGGGCAAGACGACCTAAAGATGACGTCATATTTTTTCTCCATTAAATAACAGGGGTAATATAGAGTTATATGTTTAAGACCTCTCTTTTTAATACTCCTCTTTCTTCTTTCTTCCCTTTTCTTCCCTTTTCTTCCTCCTTTTCTTCTTTTTTCTTTTTTTTTCTTTTTTCACTACTTGAAAAATCATAGGGGGGGGCAGTCGCCCCCTCTGCCCCCCCCTGTAGCGCTGCCCCTGGATGTAGGGCTTCATTTCCAAATCGTCCTCTAATGCATTGCCACCAAAACAGCAGAACATGAAACATGAAGTGTTTACTCTTTACTTTTATGAGACCCTCAGTGGTCATAATGTGCGTAAAGTATTGCCATTATTAACAATGCTGAGATGTTTTTTCAACATTTCAGCCATAAATATATATTTCAATGTTGGATAAGATTTCACAGTAAACTTTCTGTTGATGTCATGTTCTCTGAAGGCTTTATCGTATTTGTTTATTTTTTGTTTGTTTGATTGTTTTTCTGCCTACAATAACATGATACAAAATTATATGATCTTATTATAGAAAAATATACTTAAACTCATTTTTTAGACATTTTTACTTCTAAATACAAAAAAAAAATATTTATATGGAAAATCAACATTTTACAATTAACAGAATCTGTGAACGCAGGAGACCATCATCATGAGCGAGTTGCTTGATGTCGATGGCGGCCTCAAAGTAAAAAAGCGACATAGAACTAAAAAAAATTGAAGAAAAGAGGTCATGAGGGTGCAGTGCAAGCTAAGTGCCTTAGCTAATTGCATTGAAGATTTGAAGTTAGGAAGGAAGTTTGGTTATTTTTATATTTAAACATAAAAACTGCAATTTTAAAAATATTTATATCAGTGACCTTCAATGTCATCGATGCAGAAAAACAAGATTATTGCAATATTTCAAGCATCTTATTAACGTTTTTTCAATAAGAAAACGTTTCCTTTCTGTATGGTATAATTTGTACTCTAATTTCTTACGGTACACACACATGGAAAACGAATCGTAAAATTAGCTGTAATTAATATGGTAATTCTCTTCCACTTCTCAGAATTACTCAACTATAAAACCCCATTTTTTGAGAAGTATTTCAGACTTTATGAGGGGTATTTCGGATCCCGTATAACACTACTTACTTAATTGCCGTTGGATCATTGCGAAGCAGCTTTGCATATTACCTGAACAGGCCAACCCTGCAGTATAAAATAAAGAAGACAACATAATTAATACAATGTACCTTTAAATAGTTTTAAGCTGTCTTCAGTAGATAGTGCCCAAAATTAATCATTCCCTTTTATATCGCGTAACATTCCCCGTATATGCACTCTAATGTATCTTTCGCGTTCGTATCACTTTGTATTAAATTCGTGGATAATTTGTGCAAAATTTAGTATTTGGGGGAAAAAATTTACTATACAGAGTGAATATATGTATATATTTATATACATGTATGTATATATATATATATATATATATATATATATATATATATATTTATAGCTATTTTATGTTATTTTTTACACGTATTCGTGTGTAAGTGAGTAAGTGATTTGAACTTTATTTTCTACGAATTCGAATTCATTCGCCGACTTCCTTATCCGATTTGTACAATCCAACTTTTTAAGATTGACAGCAGGCGGGAAAAAAACCTGGAAGTTATAGCTTTGTGGACACTTCCCACGAGGAGTGACCGTTGATTAATTCAACACCAATTCAAATTACCATTTCCAGAAGGCCAAAGATGAAGAAAGAGAAAACTGGTGAACTTTTGTTCCTGCATCTAAACGGGCGATAATTAATGTCACATATTTGAGCCCCACAAATACGACTGCAAGGGGACCCTCCAAACTTCATCATTTACCTGACGGCTTAAGACGGCTGGGAGTAAATTTGAGCTGGGCAAATTCGCGTTTGGGGCTCGCCAACTCTAAACATAGCTTTATGGAGAGGATATGCCGCCGTGCCGACATCCGAGCCTGGCCGGACCCGCTCGCCGAATCTCCCCCGTGCATCGATGACGCTTGTTTGTGCTCGCGGGCGACCTGGAGGATCGCCTTTCCAAGGTCTAGGTCTTGGTCGCGTCCCTGTCTAATGCTAATCGATACGAGGCTGGCTTCCGCTCGGCTTCCGCCTCGGATCTAGTCTTGCTTTGTCGTCGCCTTCTGCCAGACTGATTGATGCACGCATTGCATTCGGATGGTCAGCTAGCCAGGCCGAGCAGAGTCGAGAGCGGCGATCTCTTTTGAACAACGATTGGGTGAGACTAAAAATGGGTATAAATTCCGGCAAATGAGCTCACCTAGCTACACGATGTTGCCTATCCCATGTCAAGAATCGCTAGGGGTGCAGGCGATCGTATGGCGATGTTTCTGGTCAGGTGTTCACTATCTATTTCATGAATTTTACACCTAAGCGAGAGCTTATACGCATGCCAATCGGTCAGGACGTATTTTTGTATTTTCAGCCTATTTATTAGGAATTATGTTAGGGTTCTGTTATTAGTGTCATTAACTGAACCCAGCATGAATCATCTCCTCAGTGATTTTGTCAAGAAATGGCCTCAAATAACTTTACACATGTATTCCAAACCATGCATCAATACCGACCCTTCCCTCTCTCTTTCTCTCTCTCTTTCATCTTTATATTTCTCTATCTTCTCTCTCTCTCTCTTTCTCTATCCTCTTTCTCTTTTTCCACTCTATTTTTCTATATCTTTTATCTTTCTCTTTCTTCCTTTCTATTTTCTCTCTCTCTCTCTCTATCTTATCCTGTAGCGTAGCCAGGATTTTTCAATAGGGGGGGGGGGCAGAGGTGAAGGATCCAACCACACCTTCATTTTAAGGGGGGCGGTTGTAATTGGGAGCGCACGAAGAGTGCGAAATGGTGATGAGCACGCGCGCGAAGCGTGTTCCCCAGGGGGTGGGAGCAGGGAGGGGGGGTTTCCCCCTTCCCGCGCGAAGCGCAAAAACTTTGACGTTTTAGCAAATTTTGAGAGAAAGATAACGGCTCGTAGCGCCCTTTTAGGCTATTTTGATTTTGATTTTGAAGTTCATTTATTTTCATATACATCATCATAAATTTACAATCTTTCACAGTATGGTCACATAAAATCATACATAGAAAAAGGGGTCGTCGTAAGCAAAGCTTGAGTTGACGTCCTAATCATAAATAAACATAATCATACAATGAACATACATATGCAAACAATGCATAGTGGAAAGCAGATGGCCAAAGGAAAAAAAATACAAAGGAAAGAGAGAGAGAGAGAGAGAGAGAGAAGTAGGGGTGGAAGAGAGAGTTGCATTCAGATAGTATCAGATGAAACGAATAATATTTTATACTGCTAGAAAGGGTGTTAACCACCCCCACTAGCAATATGTGAGAGAAGATAATTTTTCAAGCGTTTCTTTAAAATAAACTTCGTTGGACTTGAACGTATATCAATGGGTAATGAATTCCAAATATCGGGTCCAGTGTGCCTTATAGATCTATGAGCAAGGGCTGTTTTAGGATTATTCAAATGAACATTAGTGGAAGTTCGAGTAGGGTATTTATGTAAAGATGAGTTTAATTGAAACATGTTATTAAAGGTCACTGGAAGTTCTGAAGAGTGGAATCTATGCATGAATATGGCAATTTGGTACGAGTGCAATTCAAAAATCGGAAGCGTATGCAATCTATGGAAAAGAGGTTCTGTATTTGCCAAGTATGCTGCATTTGTACATAGACGAACTGCTTTCTTTTGAAGTAGTAAAATATGATTAATTTTAGATTTTTGGGTGGCCCAGATAAGATTACAATAAGAAATATATGGCAAGATTATAGCGTTATACAAAGTAAACAATGTTTTTAGGGAAACATATGGTTTTAATCTATACAAAATTCCAATTCCACGTGATGCAGAAGTAACTACATTATCAATATGCGCGTTAAAATTCAAATACTGATCGATCGTAATACCCAGAAACTTTGTACTTTCCTTCTTTTCTATTGTTATTCCATCAATGACTATGTGAAAATGTAAATTATTCATCGTTGTACTGCAGCTTCTAAAATGAATGAAATTGGTTTTACTCAGATTTAATGATAGTTTGTTACATCTAAACCAAGTGGATATTTTTGGCAATTCGGTATTCATGGTTTCATTGAGGATATCAGGATTTGGATGAGAAAGAAATACATTTGTATCATCTGCAAACAGAACAAACTTTAGCACAGAGGAAGCATTACAAATATCATTTATATATATCAAAAACAAAAGGGGGCCTAGAATGCTTCCTTGAGGGACTCCACATTGTATAGGTAATATGTCAGAATTTATATTTTGAAAGTTAGTAAATTGTTGTCGATTAGATAAATAACTTTCAAACCAGTTAAGAGCAATTCCTCTTATGCCATAATTTTTTAGTTTACCTAAAAGAATTTTATGATCAAGGGTATCAAAGGCCTTACTAAGGTCCATAAATACTCCAAGAACATGGTCCTTATTTGACAAAGAGGTTACAATATTATCACATAATTCAATAAGGGCCATGTCCGTGGAGTGATTTTTGCGGAAACCGTATTGAGATGAGGTAAGTATATTATTAAAGGTTAGGTATTTATACAGCCTGTTATATACAATGCGTTCTAGGATTTTAGATATACTTGAAAGTAAAGAAATTGGTCGATAGTTGTTTAATAATGATGCATCATCTTTTTTGTATATTGGGATAACCTTTGCAAGTTTCATATTACAAGGAAAAATTCCTGTTGATAAAGATAGGTTAAAGATATGAGTCAAAGGAATAGTAATATTGCCTATAATTTGTTTCAACAAATTATTACTAATTTCATCATGCCCCTCTGCTTTACTTGTTTTTAAGGAACGAGTTATTTCTAGTATTTCAATAAAATTTGTAGGGCTAAGAAAAATGGAGGTTTCGTGAGGTTGTGGAAGAAATTTTAAATAAGTTATATTGGTACCTTGTATCTTTGAAGCTTGTTCTGGGCCAATATTCACAAAGTAAGAATTAAATGCATTAGCTATATCATGAGGGCTTCTATAAACATTATCACCGTTCTTGTATATTTTTTGTTCTTTGGCGTCTTTCGATTTACCAATAATATCATTGATTACTTTCCAAGTCGAGGAAATGTTACCACTTACACTGTCTATTTTGTTTGAAAAGTACATTTTCTTTGATTCACGTATTACTGACGTCAGCCTATTTCGATAAGTTTTATATTTATTTACATTTGTTAAAGTAGGATTCTTAATACTAGCTTTATATAGGACATTTCTCTTCTTTATAGATTTAAGTATTGCCTGTGTTATCCAAGGTTTCTTAGTATGCTTTCTACTTGATCTTTTAATAGTAGTTTTGGGAATGCTTCTATCTAGAAAATAACGTAATTTTGTCATAAAAAGATTGTAAGCCTCTTCAACTGACTGTATCATGAGCACATCTTCCCATACTTCTGTGCTAAGATCTAAGTTAAGTCTTTGTATTTTTTCAGGAGTGTAAATTCTAACAAGAGATTTGAGTCCACGGCTGAGCGTTTTGTGACATTGCGATCGTGAAATAAAAGAGAATATGGGCAGGTGATCAGAAATATCGGAGTAAAGAATCCCAGATGTAACACTGTGTTTGTTCATATTAGTAATTATGTTATCAATCAACGTGGATGATTGCACCGTTATTCTTGTAGGTTTATCGATGAGAGTATCATGAGCATTTGCATATAAAATATTTTGAAAGCGTCGACAATGTATGTCCATAGAAACTAGGTCAATGTTAAAATCTCCTAATATGTGTGTAAATTTGTTTTCATGACCTAATTTAGACATTAAATTTTCTACTTGTTCAAAAAAAATCTCCAGATTACAACCAGGGGGTCTGTAAATGACACCTATGATACGATTTTTACTGTCATCACTTTCTATTTTAATGAATAAAGATTCTGCACTTTCTTCAGCTAGAGAGAGATCGTGTCTTAATTTAAATGGTATAGAGTTATGAACATACAATGCTACACCTCCCCCTTTACCCGTTTTCCTGTCTGCTCGAATTAATGAATAATTTTTAAGTTTGAAGACAGGTGGTGAGCAATTATGTAACCATGTTTCGGTAATACCAATGACTGAAAAAGAATGGGTTAACATACAAAGTAAGCTATCTAATGAATCAAAATTTTTGGACAGGCTTCGTACATTCACATGAAGAAAGCTATACATACTATCCCGATTCTTAAATGCGTTGTTGAATTCTTGTGGCAAGTAATAATGGCACTCATTTGCATTATTTGGTTCAGTGAAGTTATCATCCATATTCACTATAAGACAGACTGGGTTCCCCGGTGCAGTACCAGGTACTAATACAATAAGCTAGCATAGATAAAGGTTTAGTGGGATAATGAACTTTGAATTTACTCGTTACAGTGACACTATACAGAATGCAAAAAAGAAGACAGATATAGAAAATGATGATGTCAATCATCATAATTGTAAGATACAGGAAAATAAACAATATTTTATGATTGATGAAAAAGACCAATTAAGCACTGCATTAATGGTACTCAGATATAAATCAAGATATGAACTGAAATGGAACTTAATATACCTCCAAATTTTGGGAATGTTATGACAAATTATAATTTGAAAACTGCTGTATTTGTCAAACAGCTTTAAGAAGTATCAAAAAGGAGTAGAGGAAAAAGAACATGGCACATAATTTGTGCATTTCATTCACTACTGTACAATATATAGGTCCTGCAGAGAGGTAACTAATACATGCATCTTCATTCCCTTGGAATTCTCCGCAATTTTACAAAGAAGTTTTGTTAATCAAGCTACTGTCATGGCAATAAAAAAGATCAAAAGAGGAAGAAGGAAAGAAAAAAAAAAAAACTTGATACATATTTTGTATACAAGTACATGCACTGCTGTGAATTGCAGTGTTTTGCAGGGGGAAAAAAGTCACTCTCCTTAGTGCATGATAATTCTTAAACATTTTAGAATTTACTGCAATTTTACAAATTCTCAAATAAAATGTAAAAGTATTTGTAACAAAAGAAATCTCATATTCATTTCACTTTTCAAAATTGTTAGGTGTATGTGAAGATATTTGTCAAACAATTTTGAAATTCTAGATAAGTACCACAAGTATAATATGAATGACTCAATGTAGACTTATCCATCTGCCTACAGTTTACATCTTGCATGTAGGAATTTTAAAAAAAAAAACTCTAGATGAATACCATAAATATAATGTAAATGATCCAATGCAAGTTTGTTCTATTGGCAAAAGTTTACATTCTGTTTATAGGATTTTGAAAATTCTACAAGTACACCAGAAATGTAAGATCATTGACTCACAGCAAGTACAAGTATGCAAAAGTTCACATCTCGCCTGCAGGATTTTCATATAATTCTAGTTAAGAACCACAAATGCATAGCATAAATAACCAATGTCAGTTTGTGGAACTGGTAAAGAATTGATATCTTACCGGTACATGTAGGATTTAAAAAAAAAACTCTAGATAAACACCACAAATGTAATATAAATGACCCAGAGTAAGTTTGTGGAACTGGCAAAGTTTACATCTTGCCTGTGGAATTCGAGAATAAACACCAAATGTATTATACATAAGCTAATGGAAGTAAAATAAATCAGTGCAAGTTTGTCAAATTGGCAAAAGGCTACATCTTGCTTGTAGGATTATGAAAGTTCTAAATAAACACCACCACAAATGTAATATGGATGACCCAGTCAAGTTTGTGGAACTGGTAGAAGTTTATATCTTCCTTGTAAGATTCTTGAGAATTCTGGATAAACACCAGATATGTAATATAAATGACTCAAAGCAAGCTGATCAAATTGGCCAATGTTAACATCTTGCTTTTAGGATTGTGAATATTCTAGACAAACAACATATGTACATGTAGTATAAATAACCCAAAGCAAACTTGTGGAACTGACATCTTGCCTGTAGGATTTCAAAAAATGAATCAGTGAAAGTTTGTCAAGTTGGCAAAGCCTACATCTTGCCTATAGGATATGAAAATTCCAAATAAACATCACCACAAATATGATATCAATAACCTAATGCAAGTTTATGGAAGAGGTAAAGATTAACATTTTGCCTGTGGATTTAAAAAAAAAAAAAAAAAAAAAAAAAGAAATTCAATACATGTACACCTGTATCACAAGTGTATTATAAATAAGTCAATGCAAGTTTGTAAAATAGGCAAAAGTGCAGTTATTGCCTGTAGGATTTTGAAATTTCTAGTTAAATACCAGAAATATGATATAAATGACCCAATAAAGGTTTATACTATTGAAAAAAGATTTACGTCTTGCCTGCTGAATACATGTATGTAATGTACATGACTCAAAGCAAGTTAATCAAATTGGCCAAAGTTAACATCTTGCTTGTAGGATTGTGAATATTCTAGAGAAACCACAAATGTAGTATAAATAACCCAAAGCAAGCTTGTGGAACTGGCAGAAGTTGACATCTTGCTTGCAGAATTCTAAAAATAAATACATGTACTACAAATGTATTATAAATAAGCCAATGCAAGTTCGTCAAACAGGCAAAAATGCAGATCTTGCCTGTAGGATTATGAAAATTCCAAATAAATACCACCACAGATGTAATATAAATGACCCAGTGAAGCTTATGAAACTGGTAGTAGTTTATACAGTGTACATGTATCTTGCTTGTAGAATTTTTGAAAATTCTAGATAAACACCAGAAATGTAATATAAATGACTCAATGCAAGTTTGCCAAGTTGACAATAGTCCACATCTTGCTTATAGGATTATAAAGATTCCAGAGAAACATCACCACAAATGTATAGTGAATAACCTAGTGCAGGTTTGTGGAACAGGTAAAAGTTAACATCTTGCCTGCGGAATTTGAGAAATAAATACATTTACCACAAATGTATTATTAATAAGCCAATGCAAGTTTGTGAAATAGACAAAAGTGTAGATCTTGCCTGTAGGATTATAAAAATTCCAAATAAATACCACCAACAAATGTAATAAGAATGACCTAGTGCAACAGGTTAACAAGTTAACAAGTTAACATCTTGAATATGGAATTTGAAAAATAAATACAACATGTACTACAAATGTATTATAAATAAGCCAATGTACATGTACATGTAAGTTTGTCGAACAGGCAAAAGTGCAGATCTTGCCTGTAGAATTTCGAAAATTATAGTTAAAGTTTATACGCCAGGAATATGATATGAATAACCCTATAGAGGTTGTGGAACTGACAGAAGTTGACATCTTGCCTGTAGGATTAAAAACCTAGTGCAAGTTTGTGGAAGAGGTGAAAGTTAACATCTTGCCTGTGGAATTTGAAAAATAAATACATGTATCACAAATGTATTATAAATAATCCAATGCAAGTTTATCAAATAGGCAAAAGTGCAGTTATTGCTTGTAGGATTTTGAAATTTCTAGTTAAATACCAGAAATATGATATAAATGACCCAATAAAGGTTTATACTATTGAAAAAAGATTTACGTCTTGCCTGCTGAATACATGTATGTAATGTACATGACTCAAAGCAAGTTAATCAAATTGGCCAAAGTTAACATCATGCTTGTGGGATTGTGAATATTCTAGAGAAACCACAAATGTAGTATAAATAACCCAAAGCAAGCTTGTGGAACTGGCAGAAGTTGACATCTTGCTTGCAGAATTCTAAAAATAAATACATGTACTACAAATGTATTATAAATAAGCCAATGCAAGTTCGTCAAACAGGCAAAAATGCAGATCTTGCCTGTAGGATTATGAAAATTCCAAATAAATACCACCACAAATGTAATATAAATGACCCACTTCCCCTGCTTTTTCGCTCCCGCCTCTTTTTTTTTTTTTGGGGGGGGGGGCTGAATAGCGGGGCGAATGGCCCCTTGTTCCCCCTGGCTACGCCTATGCTCTTATCTTTCTCCATCTTTCTCTTTCTCTCTTTCCACTCTATCTTTCTCTATGCTTCTATCTCTATTTTTTTCTTCTCTAATTTCTTTATTCTCTCTCTCTCTCTTACCCTCTCCATTCCTTGCTTGAATGTCTTATTACCATGGTTTTTTTTCCTCTTCCTACATCAATAAAAAAAAAAATCCCCAAGTGATTTTTTTAACGGAACGTAATTGCATTTTAACAAGCATTACGAATTCTAAATGGAAATTTGAATATTAGAGTTTGCTGTGGAAATTAGAAAGTCACAAATAAGATCTGCTATATTATGGACAGCAATCATTCTACAAAGCCCGTAGATCGACCCGTAAATATCGGGAAATGGGGTAACAGCTTTATTAATCTTCAGCCCCGCCTCCCGTCCCTCTCCTATTACTCATTCTTCTTCCGGTAATCGTATAACCTTACGATTGATAACAATCACATTAATCCGATATTTCTCATTTTTACTTCAACCCGACTAGCGTTCAAGACACGATAGCACTTCATAGTTTCGTTCGGACCTTCCCATCCTTCATGAACATAGATCTTCGTTTAATCAAACCTTCTAATCAGTAGGTTGCATTCTATCGATCAGTATAGGTCTAATCGTCCCATGTAATGCTCGCCCACGACCGGACACTCACCATATTTCGATCGCAGTACACAAGCTCTCAATCTTTATCCCCTTTTTCCCACTTGACCCAAATCTCATGTTTTCTTCTCCACGAATCCTCCATTTCGCGAGGGAAAAGGGTTAATTTTGCCCCGAGTTCCGCATGACTTACAGTATTTTCTTTGACTGTTACAGGCTATTTTGTAAATATGACCCCCCCCCCAAAAAAAAAAAAAACCAAAAACAGGACCATGTACGCATGCACACGTTTGTTTGAACATTGTGAAAATATGACCTATTAGTGAAATTTCTTGTCCTTTGAAAAAACATATACATAATGTAATTGTTTTCAAATCGAAGATTTCAATGTTCGCGAATGTCCCCAAAATTACACCTAATATGCAAACTGCGTAACTGACATGCTTACACAAAGTCAATATGAAATTGTACCACTGGGGGTGCCCTCTCATTCGATTTCAAAAGGGAGAAAGAGAGGAAAAGAAAGGAATTGCAAAGTAAAAAGAAATGATTGGACCCCTTTGGAAACTTTGAAAAAGCGTTCCACGAGAGAAATACTTCCAAGTAAGTTCCTGTAACATCGCTTAGTTTAATGGCCTTATACTTATCGCTGCATAGCCTCATCATCAAGTTCACAAGCACTCAAATACGAAGATAGTGTCAATAATTATGTCCCTGAGTTTTTTACAAATTTCTTTCATATTCAGTGAATGTCATGTGATTCGATGCAATCCAATCAGCAGGCAATAATCATCAAAATGGATTGCTTTCATTAAATTCCGCAGAGAAATCATTGGAGTGGTATTCGGCATACACTGAATGAAGTTAATTCAATGAGATCAAATTGGCAAAGCAACTTGACCTCACAGCCGATACGTCACACTGCTAATACTAATGAAGGGATCTCCTCCTATTCTCGGTCAGTAATATCCTCAAAGTAACCGTGCACCTTTAGAAGCCGCTAAACGGATTGTAAGTGGGTAGAAACAATCTGGTTTTGAAGTAGTGTTGTCACGTAGTGTAACGACCATGACACCGGCTTCAGTCGGGAGATCGTGCCCTTGCAACCCGAAGATATCGATGTCAATTACGATCAATATCGAGTCAAACTTAGTCTCGAATAGACAGACACACTCGTTGTATAGTTTGATCCAAATCAGAATTAAAATGAGAAGAGCGGGACACTATTTGGGGCTTATCAACCATTATTTTCACCACCATGGCTAGTAGTGATAGAGAGAATTTGGTCAGCGAAACGTGCTTTACAAAATATTTGAAACTCACGTAGGCTGTATAGTATTACATTAGAAAATGTTGATGGCAGTACATAAGATTTTTTTTCCGTTTGGGCTTATCATAATAATGACAAAAATTAAAACCAACACTTATCATCTACACTAATGATGGGACTACAAGCATTATCCCACTACTCTGTCTTTATCCGATCTGAAATGTGATATAATACACTGAATGCACACGTTGTCCCTATTTACTACACCCTAAGAGTGTAAAATGAAGATTAGCATCACCCCCCCCCACACACACACACACACACGCGCGCACACACACACAGAAAAAACATAACGTTGTAATGTGTTGCACTAGGTATTCGATCTCGATCCAATAGATCAGGTAACATAACCACCATGAATCCACTTTACAATTTTATCACCGACCTCTGAAGTTCGTTTATATCCCATGTTTGTCCATGTTGCTCTGGATTTGCAAATGATTTTGGTAAATAAAGTTATCTTTTAAAAATATCACATTAATAAAAGGTAATTAATGATTTGAAGAAAAAAACTTAAGTCACCTGTAAATGGGCATAAGCATTTCTGCTAAATTTATTTCGTATATCACATTCTCAAATCCCGGCCTCAGATAATGAAAGCCATTCTAAAAAATTCCGAAAATAAATATGTATTCTTTTAACTTTTCAGTTGGCTCTTGCACCCATACCAAACGAATGGATGCCCATGCAAAGGGGTAACCTCGCTAGTCATAAGGACCGCTATTCATAAGGACAACTTATTCATAAGGACCGCTATCCATAACGCGTGACTAAATGAATAGCGGTTTTGTATGAATAGCGGTCCTTCTACATAGCGAGCAAAACAGACAAATTACCTCGCTATTCATCAGCTCATAAGGACTTCCGTTCGTACGGACCACTATTCATAACTATTCATAAGGACGGTTATTCATAACGCGTGTTAAATGAATAGCGGTTTTCTATGAATAGCGGTCCTTATGAATAGCGAGTGGACCCCCATGCAAAGACCCTACTACGCTGCTGGGCACTCTCACCTTGAACACACCCACATATAAAATCGTCCCATGGTGCCTGTTTTTTTGAAATTTTTTTTATTAGGTAATTAATTATACGAGCAATCATTTTTCAAAAAACGATTTCCATGACAGTTTTGTACGACAGTGACATCTTTATTGTGAAACCATAGTAATTATAAATTGTGATTCTAATTGGTATCAATCCGGAGAAAACAATTCAATGAGTCAATTTACAAATATATTCTTTACATTTTGTTTACAATACAGGCCAGAGGCGGCAGAGCGTCTTTCAAAGTGGGGGAGGGGCACCAGCAAAAAGGGGCACTTTGGGGGGAAAGGGGGCACCTGCAAGGGGTGAACTTAAAGCTAAAAGGGGACCATTTTGTGAAATTGGAATTACCCTACAGTTAATTTATACATTATCAAGCATCATCTTCTTCCTTTTATTGTAGTTCTGGACACTACTTCAGGTTCCCTAATTAGCATTTGTGTGTAATGGTCTAATGATTCATGTGCGAGCGAGCGAAGCGAGTGAGCAAAAATTTTCAGACTTTTTCTAATGCTGAGGTCCTTGCGTTGTGCATTATTTACAGTGATATAATGAAAATGACAACGGCAAATTAATTTGGGGGAATGTCGAATGATCTTTTAGTTCGTACATTAACCCCATCGGTTGTTTTTTTAGGATTACATCGATATCAACAGACTTTATGCGATCTGCTTGATTTCATTATATACTAGAAGATCAAGCGAGCGTAGCGAGTAAGTTTTGGGGAAATTTTCAGAAAATATTGCCCTTCCTTGGTGTAAATTATGGGCACATTCGAGCGAGTGGAATGAGAAATTCTTTGCCGGGGGAGGGGTTGGCATTGTGCCCCTCCTGCCTCCAGCTCCACTGCCTTACATTGTAGTTGTAGTAATATGGGTACCTGTTAATACATAAAACCGCACCGATTCTTTGAAGCTAGATATATAGCTCTTTTTGTAAGAAACAGTGGGAAATATAGGTTAAGGAGGCATACACTTAGAAGAGGAAAGGAAGATTATCAGAAGCGAAAAGGGGCACTTATGAGAAGAGGAAAAGAGCACATATCAAAGAGAAAAGGGTGCACTTATTAAATTCGAAAAGAGGTAGATATCAGAAGGGTAAAAGGGCACTTATTAGAAAGAAAAAAGGGGTACCTATCCAAAGTAAATTGCACTTATCAGAAGGAGAAAAGGGCAATTATTAGAGAGATAAGGAGGCACTTATCAGAAGGGAAAAAACTAGGGCATACAAATTATCAGAAGGGGAAAAGGTTCTTATTAGCAAGGAAAAGGGGCACTTTTAGTAGTAACAGGGCACTTATCAGAGAGAAAGGGGGCATTTTTCAGAAATAAAAAGGGCACTTTTGGGGTACTTGAAAAAGTGGGGGCACTGTGCCCCCTGCCCCCCCCCCCGCCCGGAGGAGTGCCGCCTAGAAAATAGGCCTATATACGAGATTATGCCTCTGTATTGTATGAGTGCTGATAATATCTAAAAGATAAACGAATTTTACCTTCGTCTTCATTTACATGTAATTTGAATTTCAAGGATTGCTGTTTATTGGCTATAATCAAATATTTTATCCACGGATGGAATATCGGTCTTGAACTCTTCTTCACCAGACCCATATATAATGTTTTCTTGTTTTTTGTTGTTGCTTTTTCCATTACAAAGAAACTCGAAAATTTATAAAGAGAATCACATAATCATCACCAAAAAGCCAAGTGCACTAATTATGCATGACACTGAGCGATGGTCGAGAACCGTTACATCTGCATACGTCCCCAATGCCCAGACGCAATAACTCAACTACGAGGTCGTTCTCCAGAGTGGGAACTCCTCTCCCTCAAGTTTACCCGATGACACCCCAGAACTTGACCCCATGACCCCTGCGTCCAGGATCCATCATCTTGGTAACTGTCCAAGGAGTGTGTCCGTATCAACTATCGCTGCCTGGACTGCTGGTCCGTGTCCGAGACGTCAGCCTGGGTGCAAGTTGTTGGAAAATCTAGTGTCAGAATAAGGCCACGATGCCCAGCTTGATGACCGCCATCCCTCATAGTGGTTGTGAAGTCAGAAATCATCTCGATGATTCGTTATTTTGTATTACAGGAAATAATATGTTAATGTAAAATTTTGAATATGTAAATGTATGTTATCCTATATGACCAAGTATCATACAGAATTGACTCAACAATGTCAACAAATCAAATGAGGCCAGCATGGCATAAACTTTACAGCCTAGAATTTCTTTGTGAAAGTTTGTTGAATAAGTTTGTCGAATTTCATCAAATTTAGGGTTGCAAGAAACTTTCAGAGGGTGTCGAAATGGATTCGCAGATATTTTTTTAACATCCCCCCCCCCCCCCCCCCATCACCAACACCACCAGCACCACCTCAATTTAATATTTTTAGATTTTATTTAAAGTTTGCCGAAAATTTTGCAAACAAGCGGAACAAGATGAGGTATGGATCAGAAAGGTTAAAACCATATAAATTTGCTAACAATTTTGTATAAGAGGGGTACGTGTCACCCCAATACTGCGACATCCCTCCCGCTAGAGACATCTCTGAAGATAGTAAAAACAAAAAAGGCATTAGTAGTCTAATAGGAAAGTGTAATGAAATCGATACGGAACAAACGAAAGAATAAAGAGGAAAAATTATATGAGCTGAATTGTACGAGAAGTGTAATAGAAGCACTGAAATGGGACATTCTTCATCTGGAAGACGAACATGAAATCACCAAACGATGAAGAAATATGGTTGTACTCAGCAAAATTATTGTAACAACAAACGTGAGAGCTCAAGATATTTATCTCCATGTCATTTCATGATTTACCAAAATTTTACCCGGAGGCGAAATCGTTTTTACCGTAAGACATAAACCAAAATTTGCAATCTCCTTAGACTTTAACATGGCTTTAGTCAAGTTGATTTTTAGCACGATATACATCCGACGTGCAGAATTCGACTCGTAGTTCAAGGGAGGCTTTTGTGATTCTGCTTTAAACGCAGCGCTTAGCTGCCCCACTTATGGAGGTTACGATTTCTAGTAAAAACACATCTGAAAATCCGATAAAAGGCTTTGACGCTTCGCCCCCTGGAAACGTCAGCTAAGGCGAGTCACAGTCCTGTAGAAACAACACTCCATTCGCTAAAAACTGTTGCAATAGTTAAGATGGGGTGGTGCAATGGCGGAGGAACTCAAGGACGTGAACAACATAAAATCTTAAGAGCGAAAATATGAAAACAAAATTCAGGGTTTCGTTCAAGGGGTTTGGAAGGATTTTCGTCTTCTCCTGACGTTACCCACATGATGGAGAGAGATTCCGGTAGAGATTGTTCACTTTGTACGACATTTGAATATTCGACACTAGAGAGGAGGTTCTGGGATATCATTTTTTTTTCCACAATGATTGCTGTGAGCAACTTTTTTTACAGCTTGCTGGGATTTCTTTTAAGAAGGTAAACTTCAGGCAAAATAAGAATCTGGCTGCAAACACTGACTATAATGTGCCAGAACATTACAGTATTTGCAGTTGAACTGAGGATTGATTATCGGTAATACTCGTTTTGTTTTTCTCTAGACAAAGTTTACTACATATTTCGATGATTATAAAAAAATAATAATATAAAGGGAGTTAAAATTAGCTTTCACATCATCTTTAGAGGAGATGAGGAACTATACAAGAATGATATAAACAAGAATAAAATGCTGCGCAACGTCAATGCCATTGCTATCTTCGGATGCCTTATTCGAATGTATATAGGCTTTTTTATTGCTTGGAACTGTACAAACTTCATATGCAAAACCTCCATCACCTCATCTTAAAAGGAAAAATATTTCAAGAACAGATGTGTGTGATATTTTCTACCATAGACACTGTCTGCTACTCGAGGGAATATGGGTGTATGCTTTCCATCGGTATAAGGGTGTCGATTCATCTCAGGATGAAATGGGCGGGGCATTGATTGGAAGTATACAACGCATATTTCGCTACCTTCATTTTCTTAAAGCAAACTGCCCCGAGTGCCCCTCGATCGACGCCCCACGCACCATACATTATATGCGTCCACATACAGGGGCTACACCTATACACTGCCATGACGAAAGGGCGATATTTTTCGTCCGAGTCCGCCTCTAAACTCCCGATGACTTGAGAAGCTTAAAGGGGGTTTTCTGGCATCGACTCGAATTTAGGTCAAGACAAACAAACTCTCGACAGTGGGCGAAGTACGATGATGAGTTCAAGCTGAGCTATACAGAAAATTGGAGAACCATACCTGCTCAGTACTTCCCATTCCTGTCGTAAAGAAGTATGTATAAAAATGCATCTCAGATGCTTTCGAGGACTCAGAATAAGTCCGAATTTCATCGATTTCATCAAATAGTACTTAATTATTCATGTATACACTTCAATGACAATTATTTACTTAAATTCGCTTTAAGTTTTGCTTTATTCATCCCCACAGCTTTATTAGACCCATAATCATATTACCTTTTGGAGGCTAAAACGAACAAGCTTAGCTTATCATTTAGGTAGAACCACAAGCAAACCAACTGATTTATTGAATTAATTTATTTTGTATATTCACGTTTTTTTTCTTCCAAATATATTTGTATCATTATTTTTTTCTTATAAACGATAATGATAATGTGAAATATGAATTAGGAAATATCCTGAATGGAAATGAACAAAAGGCACAGTATGCCCATGTTTCTTGTCTGAGGGACGACAAGTATGTGTGTCCGATGAGTGCTAGTTGTGTTAAAATGCGGCATCAAAAATATGGAGACAATTACTATAATCTCTGTACTTTTTTTTGAAGGAAATAGCTGTTTTTATTTCCATTTATAACTGCCATGCCATCAACATCTATTCTCTCTGAAACGGTTGCCATTATCTAAAAACGTACGGCTGATAGAAATCAATAAAAACCTACTTTTTTATTCACAAGACGCCTTTAGATATTGGTAAACGTTTCAGAAGGAAATTATACACTTATTCATTCATAATTGATTTGCTGGTTCAAAAACACGAACACATTGAAATAGTTTATGAATATTGTGTATCATTTTCTCTTTTTTTATCTAGAAAGGGAGAATTCTGTGCAAAAAAGACGATAGAAGGGAAACATTATATCTGCTTCAAAACATTAACCAAAACTTGATTTAACCAATATGTGAGGACCACTCAACCTTACTCCCTTTTTTTCAAATTACCCCATTTCCTGCGAATCCCAGTAGAATTAGTACCACGGTATCTTGCCGTCCCGCTCGCGATTCATTTCTGATTTCCATCAAATTACTATATCGCACTGCCACCATACCAACAAATCCCCAGTTTTGATGGCAAGAAATTGTGATATTTGCTCAGAGAATCAGCGCGGGAAACTCTGTCAATTCTTGATTTGCGCGGCTCGGTCGCTCCTCGGCGCGTGTTGACCGAATCGAGTAAACGGCGGCTGTTTTGTAGCGTGCACGTCCCGTGTTAAACTCTCATTTGAGACCGACTTTAGAGATGGAGAAAGGAGAGTGAGAGAGTAGGCTTCAGTCGCCTTTCAGTTTGCAGCCGACATTACGAGTAAAAAGGTCGAATTCTTCACAAAATATCCGGCTTTTACCCGCTTCTGTAAACATGGCGAGGTATGGGGGAGGAGGGAAAAAATATGACTGGAAGTATAAAAATAGTGCGCCGCTATCCTTTTCCCACGTACGGCGGCCCAAAAAAGGATGCACCCCTCCATCTCCATATTAACCTTTTACCCTGGATGATCCTATAATCTGTTTCTTCATGTCTCTCGTTTTTGTCTCTATATTCTCCCTCTATTATCTGCTTCTGTTTCCTTTTTTTTTTTTTTTAACTGTATACACAATTCTTCCTCTCTCTCTCTCTCTCTCTCTCTCCCTTCCGCTCCATATTTCCTTTTTTTTTCTGTCAGACATTTTCTAAAACTGCCCATGTCTATATCTTTCTATCTCTCCCTCTACCCTCCGCCCTACTCCTCCTCCTCTCTCTCTCTCTCTCTCTCTCTCTCTCTCTCTCTCTCTCCATCTATCTAACTATCTCTCCCCTCTCTCTCTCTATTTCTCTCTTCAGTTTTTTTCCACCCCAATTTTAAGTCGAGAAATAATGCATTTATATCTACACTATTTTAAGGGATGCATGTTTGCGCGTATCATTCAAATGTATACCATGCTTTTCATCTCATTTTTGCTCTGAAAACTCCATTTACGTAAAACACAGTTCGATATAATAGAACAGATTTATGTTTGTAGAACGTGTGGTTAAAACGTATAATTGTGTTTTTTCTGTTTTCTTGATCTAATAAATCTATGCAAACTTTCTCTTTTTATTGGTATTTTGGTATTTATTATGAAACATTCATTGACATTGTACATCAATATTTTGTTTTACAATACAAAGCATACGTATAAACAACATTAACAATCAAATATATATATATGCAAACAATTTTTGATGACACTGGTTCAACAATATAATTATATTGTTGAACCAGTGTATACAAAATTGAAAATGACACCCCCCCCCCAAAAAAAAAAAAATAATGTGACAAAATGTGACCACGCTTGGTCTCTTTATGTATACAAATTTGCCGAACTCCAAATTACCTTTAATCGGCTGTATATTTGCTATCCATTTCATAGTAATGATAATAAATAAAAACGGCAAGAATACGCTACTGGTATCTTGAATGTATACATATGTATTTTCTAACAAAATTTCACGAAATTAAGAATTGACGATCGAATATTTTCTTAAGTATTGTAACGTTTATTACGAGGATATATACCAGATAATATGTACATATATTTAAATATCCTGTATTTTGTTTTGTTTTGTTGCTGTAATGAATTTATATTGTTACTTGATATCTATTGGTGAAAATGTGCTTTTTTTTTTTTTTTTGGTGCCATATTTGTGAAAATGTGCTACCCTGTATAAATATCAGAAATAAATAAATAAATAGATAAACGTTATCTGCATGGTACAAGCTCACATGAAAAAAAAAATGAAAATTGTATATCAATAACGGGGGCCGAAAAGACTCGAGTGAATTGTATGCTTTAAATAACTTGCATAAATTCATTTCCCCTATCAGTTTACATCATTGGAATACAATTAGTGTATATAAATAAAATACACCGTCACTTACCAATAGAAAAGAAAATTTATGTATATTTTTTCGCATATAGGTGATAGTCAGTAGATAACTATAAAGTTCTTTTCAGAAAAGAGAAAAGTAAAATTTGACTTCAAATATTTCTAAATGATTTTGTCTCAGTCAATTCCATTTTCTTATGTCGGTATTTTAAATAATACGATTAAATCAAAAGAGGCTGTCATAACGTTCTCATATTAAAGGGCAATCCAACCTTGGTAATGAGATGATTTGTGTGAAAGCAGAAAAATAGGAAAAACTGGATGGTAAAAGTTTGAAAGAAATCGGACAAGGAATAAAAAAGTTATGGATGTTTGAAAAATGAGATCAATACATCTATGCGAATCTCAAATTGGCAATTTGGTGATTCAATTGTGACATGTTTGTGGACAACTCTCCCATTTGTCGTACACAAAAATATCATTAATTTGCGGTTTTCTTCGAGGCGCTTTTACCATCGGGGCAGTACTCAAAATATATTGGAGATAGCATATTGTTATAGGTCCTCATGAAAGAAAGAAATCCTACTGAGTAATACATGTTGAAAAAAGTGACATTTTAGTCATTTTGTGTGTTGGAGTGAATGGGGGAGTTGTCCACAGCTACATCACAGTGACATTACCTATTCGACCAATTTGAAATTCCCATATGTATAGTGATTACAACTTTCAAAAATCCATAACTTTCTTATTGCTTGTCCGATTTCGTTCAAACTTTCACCAATCTGCTTCTCTGATTTTTCCTCTTTCTTTCAAAGCAACTTACTATTAAGGTTGGATTTCCCTTTAATCTGCTATACACTTGATTGGTTCAGTGTTTGGAATTCTTTTGGATGTTGTTGTTGTTGCGCTTGAAGTCACAAAAATGTAGGATAAGAACATAATTTTATCTTTACAATATTTGGATTCAGAAGACGACGGAAGAAATTTTCTTTTCTGTATTTTCGAGAATGTTTTTTTTTATCGTGGGGCCACAACAAAATTTGTGTTTACGCTTATATTCTTAATCAGGAAAGTCTCTGGGATGCATTAATTTTCTGAGAATGAAATTAGGATAGCGTTTTCATTTAGCTGAATACAACAAAAAGTCTGTGTTTTTGGTTTTGTTTTGTTTTGTTTTTTTATTGGTTAAGTTCTTTTTTGGGGAAAAATATGTTTTTACTTCGAAAGGACCAGCAGGCTAATATACCCGCTAATACAGGAGCATCGCTGGTCCATTTTGAATGGTGTGTGTGTGTGTGGGGGGGGGGTGCCTGGGGGGAGGAGGTTGTTGTCAGAACAAATTTTCTACAAAGGAAAAATATTACTCAGACTTTCAAATTTGCTTACATGGTTAAAGTTGGACGCTATTGTCCAATTTCGTCCAACAAGATAAAAGTTCTTTGGGGTGAGTGGGGGGGGGGGGGGGGGTGGTGGTGGTGATTTTGACATTCCACATCACCTCTCGAGCAAACCCCTGTGCACTTGGGCTTCAGGAAAACTAAAAACACAGATTAATAAAAAAATCCTGATACCTTTAACATCACCTTAAATCCGAGTTCACACAAACACATACAAAGGGTAAATTCTGGTCACATCTGTACTAGCATTATCACTTTGGATTTTTTTTTTGTTTTTTTTGGAAAGAAAATCATAGGCCTACACGACAAGTCGAGGAAAATTTGATCGATGTATGTAATTTGATACAGAAAAAAAATCACTCATGCCATTATTCATGTCATTCGAATTCCCAGTTGTTAGATTGACTTTGTGGACATGCACTTAGCCAAGATGTGACCTTTATCGAGACTTGGATTTCAAAATCACTTCTTAAAGGTTATTATGACTTCAGATTACTTATAGGTTGCATCTGCGAAAGATGCTGCGACAGATTCTATAACCCCTGTGAAAATGTGTGCCATGTCTTTAATGTTCAATAATCGTGTGACTCCTTGCTAGTGCCCTAGATTATTTAGACCATGACAGTGTTCCGAACATAAAGGTCGTTTGCATTCATCATCGACAGCAAGAAAGACGGGCGTGATATGAAAAGCCTTCCCTATTATCCTCTAGGTGCTATTGGATATGTCTTGAAACTGCCACCATGCAGGTAGATGGAGAAGAAAGGAAAAATATGAGCAAAGCTCAAAATATTGCTCAAAAATCCGGCAAGGCGGTCCACAAAATGCCATTAATCACGATACTTTGAAACCCGAGAGTTTGCCTGCCGAGAACGTCAGCTTTAGCAAACACGGCCATAAAATACGCAACCCTTTCCTCCTGCCTCGACGTTTTCTCGACAAAAAGACCGCGCATTTCTCTTCTCCCAAAAAATGAAATATGAGAGTTGTGGCAGGCGAGAACACGATCTCCCTCACCAATCGTATCTTTTCAAGAAAGTTGAAGGCCATGCAAATGGTCAAATAGAAATCAGAGAGTCGGGAGGGCTGGAGAAGAAAAAAGAGGGAGCTCGGAAAAAGGCAGAGGTTGTTTAAATTAAAGAATTATTTGATCTTGCTCGAGATCTCTTGACATTTTGGTCGGCCATTTTGTTCAAATACTCCTCGGTGTTATGCAGAGGTCAAGCCACTTTCAGGAGCAGACAAATAACTTCAATCAGTCAATCAGCAGAGATGTATGACTGCCATGTATAGCATGTAACAAAATGAAGCTTGTGAGTATGAAGCGTAATGATCAAAGTAGGAGAGACACCGATAGGGAGAGGAAGGGAGAGAGGGGCGAGGGAAGGGTCGAAAAAGAGAGACAGGGGTGGTGAGATGACGAGTGAGAGAGACAGAGAGACAGAGAGAGCAAGAGAGAGAGAGAGAGAGAGAGGGAGAGAGAGGGGGGGGCCCTCTTTTCTCTCCAGAGCCAGAGGAGGTGATGCAAAGTGAAAGACAGGGTGAGAAAGGGGGGGGGGGGAATAGAAGAGAGATGGAGAGAGAGAGAGAGAGAGAGAGAGAGAGAGAGAGAGAGAGAGAGAGGAAAAAGGTATATAGGAAAACAACAAACCAAGCTAATGTAATCGTTTGCTATTCGTTTAGAATGTTCATTACCAAAATACTAGTGTTAAAGGGCGATAGAAACCTTTGTAATAATTTGATTCTTGTGAAAGCAGAAAAATTAGACAAGCAGATTGATGAAAATTTGAACGAAATCGGACAAGCAATAATATTTTTTTTTTAAAGTTGTAATCACTATACATATGGGGATTTCAAATTGGCCGCATAGGTACGGTCACTGTGATGCAGCGGCGGTCGATCGGCTTTCCGATTTGCTCCAACCACAGAACTCCTAAAGGAGTTCTGTGGCTCCAACACGAAAATTACTAAAATGTAATTTTTTCAAAATGTATTACTTAATAGGATCTTTTTCTTTTTGGAGGATCTGTAACAATATGCTATCTACAATATATTTTGAGCACTACTCCGAGGGAAAAGGCGCTCATGAGAAGGCCGGAATTCAATGATATTTTTGTGTACTACGACAAACGGGAGAGTTGACCATGAATACATCCCAGTCGATTTACCAAATTGCCAATTTGAGATGAGCATAGACGTAGTGATCTTACTTTTCAAACATAAATTTCTTACTCTTTGTCCGGTTTCTTTCAAACTGTCACCATCCTGTTTCTCTTATTTTTATCCTTTTACACAAATCTTTTTTTTTTTAAACAAAGGTTGAAAGCTAGGTCCGAGAACACATTTATCAGCATTATTCACATTTCCCGCGGTCAAACTGATAAAAGAAACATCATTATTATATACGTTCATTCATTTAACTGAGCTCTGCATTCGATTAGCTAGAACTATCATTACGTTTTAGTTTTTGTTTTTCGAAACAAATTATGATAAAAGAAAGTAATGCTTTATAAAAAATAATTTTTGAAAATAGATAATACATGTACGTTCAAACTTAAATCTTTCCCAAAGCATTAATTGCTCTAAGATTGACGCCCAATATGAGCTTTATCATACTGGATAAGTCTTGTGTTTTGGGTCAATTCTTGTACGATGTTGATGAAATCTATGAACATAATTCTGCTTTAATATTTACTACAATCCCCCCCCCCCTTTTTTTCAAAAACATTTCTTATGTAAAGGCCTTTATAAGCCTACTGATCAGGGATGTTACCAGAATATTTAGGCGACCAGTGGGGGAGGGGGGGGGGGAGATGCTTGGACTAAAATTTGACGACATGTTCTTTTAAAAAAAATCCAACCGGCTACCAAAATAATCAGAGCAGCGTTTCATCAAACGGTCATAAGTACAAGTTCGCCGACATCCCATTGAAACGCGTGTATCAACATTAACATGCGTTTCAATGGGGTGTCGGCGAACTTGTACTTATGACGGTTTGATGAAACGATGCCCAGGTTCTCCGATTCACCGACAATAGTGTAGTGAAAATTTATCAGATTTAAATGATTTCTGCACGATATTGAAAATGTACTAATTCTAACAGTATTAGACGATAATAATATTAATTGTGATTTTCATACAAATTGACAACGATGATTTATGAGAAGATTTTGAGAATTTTCTCCATCTCTATACCCCTCACTCCCCGCAAGGAACGCCCCTTGTATCGATATGGAAAACAATTTTTTTCTTCAGCGAGCTAGCCTTCCATACTTCATAATTTCCAACTTTGGCTTGCCACAGTAATTTGCTCCACGAACGCGAAAGATGGAATTTTGACACTGACAGGATACGAAAGTTCTTCTACAATCTTGTCCACTCCAGCTGTGCTTATAAAAGTGTAAGTATTCCTGTGACATGAAAAAGAGCTATATATTGAAATAAATGTCTACTTGATCTTCTGCCCTGTTCTCTGTGCCAAATACTAGTGTGGAGAACATACGCGTAGTCCCACGCATATGTAAGACATTTTAGGCGCTTAACTGTACGCGTTCGGTAATACAATGTGGGACTGTGTCCAACATTCACTGTTACAGCAGTCAAAAACAGACTACAAAATTGCTCTAAGCAAGATTTAATTTTCTTAAATTTGCTAGATTACCTGATTCAGGGACTCTTACTGTGCCACAAATTTGGGGATTCAGAATTGAAAGTGAAATTTTAAATAATGATTTTCCTCTCATGTATGAATGATCTAGACTGGAAAAAAGGCCTGCTGATACACACAAAAGCTACTGAAGCCTATTCAACCGTAAAAGCTAGTCTGGAGTACAAGGTTATCTTCAGATAAGCTTGTACATGTACAAGTGAGATAACCTCACACTTCATACCTTTGTACAGATCTCAGAGAATTGCCTCCCATTGAGAGTGTGTAATCTCTAGCATATGTGTGTGATATGAAGCCAAAAACAGCCTGAAATTTGACTTGTATTATATATAGGTGACTGAATCAGACATCCAAACTGAAGAATGGCAGCAGGAGGTGGAAGCAAGGAGCTGAAAGCTGCAATCAAGAAAGCTAAGGAAGCCATCAAGGGGAAGGATTTCCCGCAGGCCTTCAAATATTCACAGGTAAACAATTATTAGTCATCCTGTAGATTCCAACATAACCCTATTGAACCCTGCTCAGTTATGTCTGAAGACACAAAATGATCAAATAGATTCTTTAGATGTTGATTTAGTATGTTTGTATGCTCAATCTATGTATGCTTTTAAGAAGTTAAAAAAATTTGAAAATATGTATTGGAGTAACTTCCAAATCAATAAGATTTAGAAGAAAAACTTAGGGTCAAAAGGCAGTTGGATAACTTTGATATGATTTTGTACCTTGCTTGATTTCATATTCAATGTACATCTGTTGGTTACAATATCTACATTTGTCAGTGTTATGTTTCTTTCTCCATGGCAGCAAGCTCTGAGTCTTGATCCTAAGCATTACAATGCCCTGATATTTCTTGGGAAGTCGGCCACTGAGCTAGGGCAGGGTGAGGAAGCCGATCAAGCCTACAGAAAAGCAGCAGAGATAGACCCCAAGCAGATACTGGCATGGCAGGTATAGACAGTAATACATACGGACGTATGTTTCCAATGTAGTGCTATTTTCAAGAAGGGAGAAAACTTCCTTAATACAGTTCTTTTTGCTTGTTAGTCTTTGGCAAATTTGTGATGATCATGTTGAAAATGATCAAGATGAATAGTGGTGATAATCATTATGATGATGATAATGGTTATGATTACAATGACGTTAATGTTGATTACATGTACATCCGTAAATATAATGAAAAAAGTATAATTGGTTTAAAGCTTATTGCACACTATCCCTATTCCCTTTGGAATCCATTATCTTGACTTTTGTGTACAAACTGTTCAAGGACTAATTATGGTGTTCTACAATATTAGAACCCAATTTACAATGATCCGATTCCAGATTTCTGTTTTAGGCATGTTTTCAACATGTCTAGGTCTCTTTTCAGGCTAAACAAGTGAAAATGGCTGGTTCTACTAATAGAAACAATGGAAATACAATGCCTTGTATAAGCACAATCATCTGTTTTCAATTTGAACCCATGAATTTTTCTCTTCTCAGCACTCGTTGTGAATATCGTATGGGAGGTTTAATGACAAGTGAAATACAACTTTCCTGACATATTCACACTGCCACATAAACATCCATTGCCTGTTATAAATGCCTGAACTTGTAGGCCCGAATTCACAAAGGAGGTTTGGTTTAAACCATGGTTTAAACCCCCTCCTGGGTTTTTTAAGCGTACGTGCGCACGGAATCCGATCCAATCATATGTTTTCTTTGAGTGCGCGCATGGGCAATGTGCGCTTATTTACGCTTATTTTAGTACGCTTACGGAGGTTTAAACCTTACCCATGGTTTAAACCTCCTTTGTGAATTCAGGCCGTAGTCTTTTTAATGATTTGTCATACGTGTGGAGTGGATAATGAAAGATCTTTACAATATGTAACTTTATATCTGTAAAGGGATATATAGGAAATGTCAACATCTGTTCAGAGTGTTGTTAGTAATACAAACATACCATTGTAATTTATTATTGTACTGTAGATTACTCACCATCATGTTATTATAGAAAGTTTATATATAAAGCTGTTAGTTAAAAGATAATCTTTATTTGGGCAAGTTTACAGTTAGTTTCAATGATTTGAAATACATAAGTGAAACCTAGAGACAAGAAAACTGGTCTTTGGGAGCAGATGGTCTTTATGTACAGGTTCCTTTAATACATGTACATGTCTCAATGAGAAAAACTTTTCAAGGGAAACAAAAATTATGATCTTTCTATCCAGGTGGTCACTAAAGCAGATTTGACTGTATAATATATTTGTCTGTATTTCTCCTCTTCATGTGTGATGTTTATAACGTTCTGTTTATCAACGTTCTTTTTTCTTTCCTCTAATTCTGTAGGGGCTGTCTGCCCTCTATGAGAAGATTGACATTCCTAAGAATCTTGAACAGCTTGTGGATGTCTACCAGAAACTCATGAAGCTGCTGGGGGATGAAGCCAAAGAAACACAGTTCGCTGAAAAGCTTGCAGTCTTGTATCAAAGACTGGCTAAACCTGTGGAGGTAATGACATACATAAAGTTGACCAAGTTTAAATTTTATCATGCAGTATAAATACAGGGGCCATGATCAAACATCTAGGCAATAGTGAAATACATAATCTGCAAAAATCCCAGGGGAAAATTGTGTAGTCTTGGTTACATAGCATTTTACAACCATGTGTATGAATTTCTAGCTTGTAATAGGAAATAATTGTAGATTATTGAAATCATTCATCAGATCATACGCTCAACTCTTTTCTTTATTATTATTGGGGGGGGGGGGAGATTACAAAATATGCAATTGTGTTCCTTTCATATTCAAATCAAATCAAATCAAATCAAATCATTTCATTTCCACTTAAAAATATATTACAAAATCAATTACAAATCAATTACACAGGGTACATTAAAAAAAAACAGAATTTTTCACTTTGTTGGAATCAAATCTTATCTTAGTTTTTTTGCTGACAGATGAAACATTTTCCCTTGATAACAAGTCTGCTGTAAAACATGTTTGGATCACCCAAATTTGCTCATCATCTGCTTCTTTTCCTGTCAGGCATGTGAAGTTCTTCATTCCTTGATCCACAAGTCAGAAGACACAACCTACAAGATTGAGAAGTGGACCAGGATTATAAAACTCCTAGCACAACAGAAGTCACTGGATGAGAGCACTGCTGGCCTTGTAAGTAATAAACGCCTGACCTAGTAATCTCTTCGATGATTAGTCATACATGTGAAGTGGATACCATGAGATCTTTATGATACAACATATATGGCCAATGGTAACATTTGTTCAGTGGGTTCTGTTTGATACAGACATCCAATTGTATTACTGTAATGTACATGTAGATTCAGGGTTTGCCCTAAACTTTTTTCTAAACTAGCCAGACGGACTAGTTAGCTCTAATTTTGGGTAGTCCGCCAGAATTTTGACTAGCCACAATGAAAATTGACTAGTCTGCCAGCCTCATTTTTTTAAAAGCATAACAAACTGTTTACTGAGACGGAATCTATCCAGTTGGCAATAAACATTCTTTTCTCTGCTGCTCTGACCCCCCCCCCCCCCCAAAAAAATAATAATAATATGGCACAAACATCCTATAAGGGTTATCCTTTTGGCTGAATTGATGCCCTCTCAGTAATTTATTTTGAATATTGTACTGATATCTTTCTTGTATTGTTTTGTAAATTATCTTGTTTAATGTAAATCATATTTTATACTGACTCTTTGAGTAAAATAAAAGGAAATGTTACCTTATTACCCCTGAGTGACGGTTCAGATTATGTAATGTTGCACTTTGATCAGGAAAATGGTGAATACACGAGTGTTATTTTACTACACAACACCATTTCACACTTCAATCATAGCGAATTAATACCAAGTCAACGGACTGGCATTTGAATTTACCCTGATATTCAACAATTCAACTGCCATCATGACATTTATTGATGAATCTTCATGTAGCACTGCAGCCTCTGCCACTATATTAACATATAACTGTGTAACTGTTACATGATCTCTTACTTTATAGTACGAGATCATGTAACAGTTACATACTGGCAGATGTCTATTTATAATATTTTTTTTAATCTGCCCACAGAATTTACACAACTGGGTAAATCATAACTCAGTAAGAAGAAATCCTACCAAAATTATTTTGGTTTCATTCACAGATGAAACACAGAATCCATAATTAATGTTTAAGTTCAGTCAAAATATCAATGTATAATGCATCCAGTTTTGTTATGATTTGATAGAAAGAAAAAAAAAAACAACTAAAAACTAACGGGTTTTAGAATGGTTAGGGGAATAAAATGTCATAAAAAAACATGAAAGAGATCGTGAAGGATCAGTAAAATATTTTGACAAAGAAAAAGACGCAAGCAAAGTCACGATGTACAATGTAGTCCACTAGCACGACTAGGGGGCGAATACAGGCTGTGCTTCGTGCAAGCACAGGTACAAATATACTGAACGAGATTGGATCAAACTAAGCTTTAAAACAACAAAAATACCCCTAAAAAACAAAATTACCGTAAAACAATTATTTGCTTTTGAAAATTATACTATTGTTACCCGAAACAACTCCCAGAAATAATGACTTTCAAGGAGTTAATTTCGACATAAAGACGTACTCCGGAACGGAAAGCCAATACGAGAAATGTGTTTGACAGCAGAAGGCAAACTCATGAATATTCAACAAGCAGTCCTGAGTAGCTCGGTGACGATGGTATTATTATTCATGAGTCTGTACCGCGAAGTTTGAATTTTCCTTGCTCCCCGAATAAAGGCTGTGCTTTTGTGCAGGGATACAAATATACTGAACGAGATTGGATCAAACAAAGCTTTATTAAAACAACAAAAATACACCTAAAAAAAATTTAATGTAAAGCAATTCCTTGCTTTTGAAAATCATACTATTGTTACCCAAAACAACTCCCAGAAATAATGACTTTCGAGGAGTTTCGACATAAAGACGTACTCCGGAACGGAAAGCCAATAATATGAGAAATTATAATGTTTTTGACAGCAGAGGGTAAATCATGAATATTCAACAAGCAGCCCTGCGTATCTAGGTGACGAATGTATTTATTATTCATGAGTCTGTACCGCGAAGTTTGAATTTTCCTTGCGCCCCACATTTTTCGAGCGATGAAAAAAGTCTCGTCGTTCGAAAAAATATAATTCTATTTTCCTATTAATCAGAATTTTCAAATCAATTTAATGCAATGTGATACTTATTTTTGAATCGTGATGCAGCGACTGGGTGGGTAACCGTTTCTAGATGTGCTATATTTTAGGTGACTGGAAATGTACTGTTTTGGATGGTGACGTTATAGGCATATTGACAGCTGACGATAATCGAATAACCCATTACGCCATATCGTGCAGCCCTAGTATGCACGATATCGTATTTTGTCCAATAAAAAAAAAAGAAAAAAAAAGGGGGGCGGGGGGACGTAAATAGAGTACCTTTATATAGAGAGTAGCGACATGGACGTCTGACTTTTTCGGGAAACAAAATGGCGTTTGAATTCTTTCTATTGAGAACACGCAGGTGCTCATCGGAATTGAATAGAAATGTTGCATAGCAGAGGAAACAAAATGGCGTTCAAATCATGAGTTGTCGCTACTCTCTGACTTTATGTAGGTACTCTAAACATACCAGTGCGCCCTTTCTCGTCGTAAACACATCCGACACATGTACGTACATGTACATGTACGTGCAAACACACACAATAGCTACATCTAGGTACCTCTCTCGTGTTACAATTGTAGCTAGCTAGCTAGCTCACGCACGTGCTCGTTTCTACAGCTTGGCAAGTTGAAATATCAGTGGTCATGGTGGTGTGAGTCGACAGCGAATGCATGCTTGCGCGGATTTTATAGACTTTAAGATGAAACAAATCTGACAAATTTACACTTTACATGTAGAGCTTTCACTGATTATTGTTTGAATTTGAATCATTGTCGGATGTGTCGACAATGAGCATCGCTTTGTGCGACACTAGAGTGATATTTTGGCTAGCCACACGGACTAGAAACTTCAGATTTTGGCTAGTCCGCCGTGATTTTTACTAGCCATTGGCTAGCGGGCTATCGTTAATGTCGAACCCTGAGATTACTCACCATTAGATTATTACAGGTTATGTTTCAAACTTTTAATTTTAAAATGTAATCTTCATTATTCCAAATTTATTGTTAGTTTCGATGACTTAAAATATGAAATATAATACTTAAAGGGCAATCCAACCTTGGTAATAAGATGATTTGTGTGAAAGCAGAAAAATAAGAAATACAGGATGGTGAAAGTTTGAAAGAAATCGGAAAAGGACTAAGATTTAGTTATGGATGTTTGAAAAATGAGATCACTGCATCTATGCAAATCTCAAATTGGCAATTTGGTGAGTCGATTGTGACACTTTTGTGGACAACTCTTCCATTTGTCGTACACAAAAATATCATTACTTTGCGGTTTTCTTCGAGGCGCTTTTACCTTCGAGGCAGTACTCAAAATATATTGGAGATAGCATCTTGTTATAGGTCCTCATGAAAAAAAAGATCCTACTGAGTAATACATTTTGAAAAAAGTGATATTTTAGTCATTTTGTGTGTTGGAGCGAATGGGGGAGTTGTCCACAGCTACATCACAGTGACATTACCTATTCGGCCAATTTGAAATTCCCATATGTATAGTGATAACAACTTTCAAAAGTTCATAGCTTTCTTATTGCTTGTCCGATTTCGTTCAAACTTTCACCAATCTGCTTCTCTGATTTTTTCCTCTTTCTTTCAAAGCAACTTGCTATTAAGGTAGGATTTCCCTTTAAATGTACTCTTTAAAAAAAATTGATACTTGCAGAAAATTCCAAAGCAATTGGAACAGCTGTGCAGATCCATGGTTCTCTACTTAAAAATGAACTTTTAAAAAAATGAACTGCACTTCTTCACAAATCTAACCGTATTGTTCACATTTCCAGCTCAAAGAAGCATACACTGTGGTGTTAGCTTCAAGCAACATAGAAGATGAGCCACTGAAAGAATACTACCGGGGGTACATCGACTCACAACTCACGGTACATGTACGGTTCTACCTTTCTACTTTTGTGTATAGACGGATTGTCTTTATTTTATAAAAATATTCTTTTAATTTTAATTTTTTGTTTTGATAAGGGATCACATGTACTGTAAACAAGTGTTCCTAGATATTATCCAAAACAATTGTTTTATTTATGTTCATAATATAATGAATGCACTTCCATGCTATGATCATAGTGATCACTTAATCTTGGCAATTCCATCAAGACCAACAAAACCACAAACTTTGAAAGATCGCCTTGGTTGTACAATCCTTTGCCCGTATAGGATATGTACGACCATTGGACGTTGGATACGAGAGACACTTTTGGCACAGTTATTCATAAGCCATTTTGCATTCTATAGGCACTTACCTTGTAGGTAGAGTAGTGTGATGCAAACTGTACAAGTGTTTACAGAAGAGCCCCCTGGCATCATTTGTTAGTCATTCTACATATTTTTCAGACAATATGAAGTACATTGTTTTGATAAAGTTATAGAAAAACACTACTCTTCACAATCATCTTGTTAAATCTGTAATTATGCTGTACCCTCTGTAGGGCAAGTCCATTGATATAGCTGAGTTGAAGGCGACATGTTCCAAGATGCATGAGAAGTTTCCAACAGAAGCATACCCCCTGGACAACATGGCAGAGATCATATTGATCGAAACATATGGTGAGCAGAAAGTTTCTTCTAATGTTCTTCGTTGTAATCATTTTTCAGGTGGAGATTATAATCATATTTGGTGTTTTGAACTGCTAAAAGATTGGAAATAAAACCTATCCTTGAAGTAATTTTAGGTGGAATACATCTCTCCAGGCTTTAACCCAATGAATAAGAAGCCCAAGATAACTCGGGCTGGGGTCTGTCGGAAATGCATGTTACATGTTAAAGGAATAAAAGGTTTTAATAGTTTATGGGTTTGTATGCTATGTATTTGTACCTTGTAAATTTTTAAATTTCATCTTTTATCTGCATGTTTGATAACTTTTATGACAGTAAACCCACAACAACATAGTATTTATTAATGCTCCTTTTATTTCCTTCCAGCATTGAAGGCATCAAATGACTGGTCAGTCTATGATGACCTGGTCAAACTGGACAGGGAGAATCGATGGGCTCTGATTTGTCAAGGTCAACTTAAACTAGCTGGTGATGACCTCCAGTCTGCAAAGGAATTTTTAACAAAGGGTAAATTGAAATAAAACGTCAATATTAGGCATATCTATAGATAAGCATATAACATATTGTTTGGGTACAGCCAAAATAATGAGAAAAATAAACTTCTCATTAATAGTACTTGTGACAATGAAAGTTTCATGACAAAATTTTAATGCCTCTTTCGGCCTTCAGCCCATTTTGCATGTAATGGTGCTCTTTGCAAATGTTTTTAGAAAGATGGGAAAGTATTGTATGTTATTAAAGGATTTGAGAGTTACCAAATTTCATTGGAATAAACAGATGAATTGAACAGTTTTAATTATGATTCATTTTCTTTCTTCTGTCTCATCTCCCAGGAGCACAAAAACTACCTAGTTTTCCACTCTGTTGGTTTTTCTTGGCTCAGTGCCAGCTCCGTCTCCATGACTATCGAGCAGCGGAACAGTCGGCAGAACAAGGTACGAATATTCGTGATCACGTAAATATTATAGTGAGTAAACTAAAACAGTTTTTCTAATTTTAACAGCATTGAAAAGATACTTCAGATCACTTTCAACATTTGTGAGTTTATTTTGAATGCAGCCTACTATTTCTTTTTTAATCCTAGTCATACTGACATCTAAACTCTTAAAGGAGAATGAAACCCTGGGTAAAAATCCATTTTAATGAAAAGAGAGGATAGAGAGAAGTAATTTTTAAAAAGTTCCATCAAAATCGGTTACCAAATGAGAAAGTTATGAAAGTTTGGAAAGTCTCAATTTACTTTCTATGGCGATCCTCAAATTGGCAATGTTGTTCCAACATGACAGGTTTAGTAGTACAACTCTCCATATGTTTTGTACACAAAATTTCATATTTTCCCCATTATCTCTCAAGGTGCAGCTTGTCTCCTCCTTAGCTCAAGATATATCATGGGAAAATGTATTTGACAAAACATATGTTGAGTTCATAAAAAGACAAGCAGCATCTTTAGAGATAATGGAGAAAATATGAAATTTTGTGTACAAAACATATTGAGAGTTGTACTACTAAACCTGCCATTCTGAAGCGACATTGCCAATTTGAAGATCGCCATAGAAAGTACATGTAAATTGAGACTTTTCAAACTTTCATAACTTTTTCATTTCGTAACCGATTTTGATGGAACTTTTTAAAAACTACTTCTTTCTATCCTCTCTTTTCATTCAAATGAATATTTCCCCAGGGTTTCATTCTCCTTTAAAGCTACTCAACAGCACAAATGTGAATATAAATACTATTCAGAGACAAAAAAAAATTGTACATCTCCCTTACAACACTGTTTGTGACATGACGATTTAAGGTATACCTATATGTATATGTTACCACTATTCAATAGGGAGAAGATTATTAAAGACCTACAAGCATCCAGCTCTCAGTGAAGAACGAAAAGTACATGAAGCATTGCGGGTCCTTCAAGGAAAAGCTCGCATTGACTCTGGCCTGATGGTGGAGGGTTTCAGGGCAGTAGAACTCTTCAAAAAGGTAAGGAGGCCTTTCAAAATTCTGTATAGCATCGACGATCAAAGTCCTTTTCTTTCATCGGCTAGACTTGACCAGTACTGTGTTATTCTCCATTTCTTAAGTGCCAACTTGTACGCACATTTGCACAGTTTTTTTAAATGTACCATCTTTCATGTATTCCACTATAATATTTTTGTTATTGGTTAAAATTTGCTTTTAAATTCTTTACCTAATTTTCATTCCCTTTTTTCCCCCTGCTCATAGCTGTTTTGAATGTATAGCCTCTTGCTGCACACATCTTTTGATGGCATGTTTGAGTAAATAACCGTAACACAAATATAATAGAATTTTATTTACATGTAATTATAGGAACATAATTTTTATGTGAATATATGAATTGATGTCATATCCCTTTGAAAGATGGATAGATATTCGTATCAGGTTGCTCTATTTGTGTGTCAATTTTCAGAAGTTTTAGTCACTAAATTGTCAAAATATTTGAGATGGTCAACTCGTCTCTTTCAAGCTTAATGTCAACTGCTGTGTAATGACCATCTCAGGGTATCTCGGATGTCAAGGTTTTATCAAAATATTTTTCCTCCTGGAAGACTTGCTTGCCAAAGGACATCAAGGAAATGTTTATTTACCTCCCCTTTTCCGAGAATTCTAATCAGCAGTGAAATTATTTTCTATATATGATTTCACAAAATTTTGAATTGCAGTGAAGAAGTTGATCGATTTTGCTTGTGACACTACCAGTGTATGTTTGTTTTTCATTTATCAGTTACTACCTGAGGCTACTGACAAGAACACCATGTACAAGCTGTTAACCCAGGCTCATCTTCTTGCAGGGGACATCGCTAGTGCACAGCAGGTCTGTTCGTAATATACTGACAGTAAAGCTAATGATGTATGATCAATTCAGTTTGAATGGGAAGCTTGTAATTGTCAAAAGTATTCATATTTGAAATGTGTCTTATGGGAGCTACAGAGTCCCTTTGTCATTTAACCATGTACACTGTGGGTTATACAAAGATCTGAGAAGCATTAGATTAATGAAGTTTGTATTTTGCTTCACATGGACAGGTATGCCATGGTGGTATTTAGCATTTTGAGATTATCACTTTCTTGGAATATTCATGAACTTTTACCCCTGCGACTCATTTTTATCAACTAACTAATGGTTTCACAGGTCGAAGGAATCCATTAAAAAAGGCAAAACTATCCATTTAATGACTTAGATTAGCAGGTATATTTTTCATACTTGATGTAAACATTTTGTAGTTATATTTTTGTCATATATTGAAAGAATTATATTACTGGGTTTTTTTTACAGAGTTTTGAGATGATTTCTTCAAATCAAGATGAAAGCGATACTATAGCTTTGGATGGCTGGCTTAAGTTTCATCAAGGGGAACTTTCTGATGCTCAGAAGAAGTAAGAAATATCTCTGATCAAACTGTCATGAAATTAAATACCCAGTACAACAAAAAAAGTCTCTGTGGACAACAATTTTTTGTACATGTACATGCATATGCTGTAAAGAATGAGGACATCAGTATTAAATGCTGTTTAAAGCCAGATTATTATTGTCATTATTTTCAATGAAAACTTAACATTGTCATTGACTTCTTTTCTCTTTAAAGTCTGTAAAATGAATCTGTCTTTCAAATAAACTGGCTTAATGCAAAATCACACACACACACAGAGGGCAACTCACATTTAACAGTCATACAGATTAAGAGACTGCTTGAAATATAAAAAATATTAAATATTTAAAAATAAATTGATAATTATAGGTAACAAGTACCCTACTGATGATTCTAGATAATACTACTTTTATCTTGTTATTTCAGTAAAAGTGTCAATGGGCAATAACAGTAGTACTATTTTTATTACTCTCAAAGCAGGATACAAGAATAGAGTGTTAAAGGGGCACTTCAAACATGCACACCTTTGATTTTATGGATTGCTCAGAATTTCCTACACCGTAAAGTGTATCATTCACTTATTTGTTTATATGACTAAAGATAAAGTTGAGTTTCTGGTTGTGCGATTACATTGCGAAAGAGACTCTCTCAAAGCAATTGGGAAAGGTTGATCATGTCTACATAAGAATTGGTGTATACTGTGAGGTTTCGGAATTATCAAAAATTATCAGAAATTGACCCAATCTCGTTGAAAAACACATGCACTGCACACAGAAATGGGTATATAGGACTGCACACACATGTGGCATGAATGTTAGGCCTGGACACTTCAGCTATTTCTTGTCATATTTCAGATATGAGGGCATTTTGAGGAGCAATCCTTTCCAGGGGACATTTCTACTGTGATATTTCTACTGTGATATTCTTTCACACTGACGGAAAAGGAATGAGAACGGTAACAAATTATTTTTCACCCTTCCCAGAACTCGACCTTCTCTTTAAATTTCTGGCTTTACCGTTTTTAGGATTCAAACAGCTCTAGCCAAGGAGGAGAAGGCGATCTACTTGTATCACTACTGGCTGGGGAGAGTGTACTGGGCTATGGGAGGCCAAGCACAGCAAGACAAATCCAAATGTCTCTCATCCTTATTGAGGGTAACTCATTTTTCAATACATGAGACTAAAAGTTGCAATGAGAGATTATTTTCTTAGTAATTTCAGTAATCTGACTTGTGTGGGTAAGACTACAGCATAGTAGTGTTGACAAGAAATAGGTGAACTATTTACAGGTTACTTTGATATCATTAATAACAAGAAATTGAGTTTTTGCTTTTAACTTTTAATAAGTTTTTTAATTGTCTCCACATATTTTGCAAAGTAATTGCATTCTTGGGAGCATGATTTATTCTTGTAAAATACTGCTCCGGGCCCTGTTTCATAAAACTTGTCATCAATGACAAGTTGCAATAACTGTTATAAACTACTGAAATCCTTGCATCTGATTGGCTAAGAGCACATTTGTCGGTAAAAATCACTGACAAGACACTTGATGAAACGCCCCTCTCAGGAGACTCGGCAAGATACTACACTTGGCATGTGTATACTAAAATGTGATTGCTTGAAGAATTAGCATGAATAAGAATGTAAAATCTATGTTTTTATACATTTACTATTTTGATTATTCCTGACATGCTTATATGTTTGTTTATTTTTGTTTTATTTAGGCGGCCAAATTGGACCCCAACTATTCAGACACTTTCCTCTATATTGGTCATCACTACATGCAGATAGGCAAAGATACAGAGTAAGCATAAGAGTTTTTTTTTTTCAATGTCATTATTCCTCTCTTTCTTCTTCTTTCCCACAAATTTCTTCGTCCTGTGCATCTTCTTCATCTTCTTTTCCCTCCTTCTTATTTGCCTCTTTATTTTCATCTTCTTTTATATTTGTTCATGTATAGTCATGGATTGTATTACCAAACACCATTGTATTACCGAATGCGTACAATTAAGCGCCCAAAATGGCTTTTATATGTGTGGGACTACTTATATGTTCTCCACACTATTTGACATACAGAACACAGGGCAGAAGATTATAAAATGAGGCAAAAAAACATAAGTAATGTCTTATACATGTAACCTGCTCTCTCGTCACCCCCAGTCGTCACCCCGTTGGCCCAAAATCGGGGTAGGTTGTGTGTCTTTTTCCCATAGGAGGCACACGTTCAGTATTAAAAATACAATGCCTTTTTCAAGGGACCAAAACGCTGCATTGTCAGGAAGGGGTTCGCTCAGAAGGGAATATTGTATTAAATCTACGTTGTCTTTTTCAAATTCCACCAACTTCTTTTTCTATAGGACTTTAAGCATTCATTTTGTAAGTTTGGCATATATTCATTTGATATTTTATTTGCTATGGTTGATTTTCGGAAAAGTGTTTGGTATTAGGATCCACTTCCATACTTTCTTTAAACCTTTGTTTTACTGCATCATACATTGATGATATCTTTTTCTTGCCATCTGTACTTCTTCATGAATTCAAGTAGTGCAGGACATTTGTTACACAAAAGTATTAAACTGAAATAAGTAGATTCTTCATGATGGTTCAGATATTCTTTGTAATCAGAAAGTATATATAAAGTTGATTCTGTTGTAAAATTTCAGGCTGACGATGGAGTTTGCATGACTCCGAAACATGTACCATTCCTTAAAATGCTATGTTTTCTTTGTTGTTTTTTGTATTTTGAAACTGTCATCATGTCGTTCTTTTGTAAATTCTTCTCCTTGATGCGATTGTTTGTGCTTGATTGTGTGTATGTTTAGGAAAGCCAAGCGTTGCTTCAAGAAAGCCTATGATTTGAATCCAGCCAATGAGGCTGCTGCACAAGCCTTGGGTGACGCATGTGACTTACTGGATGAAAAGGTAAATCATGGTAGGAGAATTCAAATGATGGAAGTGATGAATTATTTTTGCATCATACACAATCTCCTTCTGTTGGTTTATATTTTGCAACTCATTTTCTTCTAAGTTTGTCTAACAGTAAATCTCCATTGCAGCATGCTAAACAGAAACAAAAAATTTCGCCTTGAAAATGTAAACTTATAGATAGGTATGACTAATCCTCAGAAAATATGACTGACTGTAACTCTTTGAAGCATTAAAAAGTCAAATTACATGGAAACTCTTTTGAAAGTGTGCAGAGATCATAAAGTATCTGTTTCTGACATTATTTCTAACTCTACATGTTTTTTTGTGCCTTAAGTTCCCACAATTTCTTTAACCCTTTCCTAACAGGAATTATTTAAGGGCTAAATTAATCACATTTTGTTCTTCAAATTGGCAACAATATTTTTCTTTTAATGCTACGTGGTTCTAATAAAATGTAATTTCTTTGAAGACAATATACATGGTTAGGAACTTCAACGAAAAGTTGAAAAATTTTGATGAAAAACAATGATTTTGAACCTCTCAATGTATTGCCAATTTAAGGATTTTAAAGCATATTTTCCTTTTTAAAATTCCTGGCATCAAACGCAATACGGTGATGCAACAAAAATGGACACAGTGTGTGCAGAAATTTTTGCACTTCTACTCATGTATCTGGTATATTTTTTAGGGGCCTGAATCATAAGTTATTGAGTCAAACCACAAAATGTGGTAAATTGTCTTGAAAGGGTTCATAGTGTTAACCCTTTCAGGACAGGAATTATTTAAGGGCTAAATTGATCACATTTTCTTCTTCAAATTGGCAACAATAATATATTTCTTTTAGTGCTAAATGGTTCTAATAATGTGTAATGTCATTGAAACAATTTACATGGTTAGGAATTTAGTGGAAAAGTTGATAAAATTGCCAATTTTGATAAAAGACAATGATTTTGAACCTCTCATTGCATTGCCAATTTAAGGATTATAAATCTTACTCTTGTTTTTAAAATTCCTGGCATCAAATGCGATATGGTCATGCAACATAAATGGACATAGCGCATGCAGAAATTTTTGCTCTTTCTACTCGTGTATCTGGTATATTTTTTAGAGCTCTGAATCAAAAGTTATTGAGCCAAACCACAAAATGTGGTCAAGTGTCGCGAAAGGGTTAAGCCAAATAAAATCCATACGTGACATGAGAGAACACTTTTGACCCTTTGATCATGTGTGCTTTCTTGAATGCAAAAGAAATATTGATCTTTCATGTGCCAATACCCGAGTACATATTTTCTCCCTTGTCTTGTAACTTGATATGTCAGGATGAGGCTGTAGCTGTCTATACAGCAGTGACCAAGCAGGCAGCTTTGGGCGAGGCGAAATGGGCATGGCTTAGACTGGGGCTTGTTCAGCTCAGGGCAGGCAATGCAACGGAAGCTATTGAAAGGTAGGGAATGGGCTCAGATTTCCTACAAATGTAATACGATAGATCATTATATGATATTGAATGGTCCTGAGTGGGATACAAGGGTACATTATGAGTCGGCACGATGAGTGAAATATTTTTAAAGTGAGTGCAATATACCCTTGTGTCGAACGAAAGAAAAGCCATTCAGTATTATTATTATTAATTGTATGAAACCTAGTCGCTCAATTTTCACTATCATGTCCTTTATATTTTTGTATTAACTTCAACATTAAACACAGGTGGAAAAACATTATTTTGTCCTTACACAAGCATTTTGCAAGGGCTGCGTGCATACATCCATTGTCTTAACTTCTGCGTATTTAAACATGTATTCACATTTTTACGAGTCATGCGCATCCTAAACCATGAGATATGGAGATATATTGCACGGTCATCTGGGTACTTTTTCACAAACGATGAGATATTGTTTTGAAATTACACGCTCATCTGGCTACTTACTCTAATAGACCATTCTTGTTGAAAAATACCTTAGCAGTGCAATGAGGAAATGTTTCATTATCGTTGACTATTGTATTTGTTATACTTGTTGAATTATTTTTGTTGATGATTATGTAACTATGTATTACTATAAAGAAGATGCACGATTGTTTCCTTATTCATTACTATTCCAATTCCATAACCTCAGTATAATTCTGCAGCCATTGCTACGCATTATGACACTTCAAAAACATTGTTGCTGAGAAAAAAAAATTTGGGGGGGGTAAACATCAGATTATAAGTCAAAGATTTCAAAGAAGGGCTGCTTGTGCTTGGCTGCAGATCAAAGTAAAAGCTTACAGATCCAATTCTCTCTCAACATTTTAACTTATTTATCAGTATGCATGAATGTTTTACTCACAGCTTTCAAGCAGTCCTAAGAGCAGATCCTGATGACATGTAAGCATTTTTTATTTGAATTCAACTGCATTCTATCAATGTTTTTTATTCTTAGATCTAAAAATATATTTCAAACCAGTTGAAATATTTATATTTGCATTTAAAATGCATTTTATGTATCTGTATTTACATTACATAGAAATGTTGACTGTGCTCCCTATAATGCAAAGATATATCATGCCTGATTTGATTTTGTGAATCTGTTCGAAATAAAGTCCTGAGATGATAAAGCTTTATCACCTGCTCATGTAGGACATCGGTTTACACTCAAACAATATTTGCTTATCAAGAGGGATAGAATGCATACATTTACTGCTTTCTGAACACTCCTGGTAGAATAGATGAAGTCCGGCTAAATTTATTAACAACTGTGGATCTTAGCTGATTGTTTAATTAGGTTCGGCTAATTCGCACATGTACATGTATGTAAATGTTTGCTCTAAAAATATCTAAAAATTCTGATTTCCATCTTAACAGACATTGTCAGGAATGCCTTGCAGAGGCTTATCTGAGCAGGGGAAGCAACACAGCAGCTCTCAAGACCTTTAGTCGAATTGTGGAGGTAAGTTAAAATGACTGCTGATGAAGGGGTGCTAAAGTAAAGCAAGGTTTTAGGTCCAAATCCCCCATTAAGTCTGTTATGAATGATGTATAATGATGAGCATGTCTTACTTCAATATATGGGCCTACTTGTATATCATATATGTAGTATTCAGTACAATGAACAAAGAAATGGATATGATGCTGATTTATTCCATGTTGTCTGTCTCTTTTGTTATTAGATGGATCCAAGCTCAACATATGCCTTATTCAAGTAAGTTATACTCATTTGTGTCTATTCTAACATCATATTACAAATTAGGAATATAAAAGTCCCTCTTTCAAGGTATGCCCTGCATGATCCTCTTTTACAGTCTCTAAATTTGTCAATATGTCAAAGCATTAATGATGACTGAAAATCTGTCTTCCCTAATAGATTATCAGTACTATGAAAGCTCAAAAACAAATTGGCAATATACTGGAAGACTATTTTTTACACAATTTGATTTTTTTTTTTTTTGGTCCTGTGATTAACACTCCAGGCCTTGGAGCTCAGTGACCAAAACACCATTGAGCATTATTTGAATAGACTTAAGTAGCTGGAACTTTTATTATATTTGGGATGTGCAGTTAATACAGCCTGTGCTTGATGATAAATATTCCATGCAATTATAACACAATTTTGGAATGATCTATGACTTTTATATTTTTCTCCTGAGTTGTTTTCTACTGTCATTAGGCAACTGTGATCTAAGTTTCTTTCATAATTATGCACTTTAGCCATGCCATTTTCTGTGCCTCATTCCTTCTGGAATATGAACAGTTAAATCACATCGTCTTTAACCCTTTCAGGACAGGAATTATTTAAGGGCTAAATTGATCACATTTTGTTCTTCTAATTGGCAGCAATAATATTTTTCTTTTAGTGCTACATGGTTCTAATATGGCGTAATGTCTTTGAAAACAATATATATTGTGAAGAATTTTGTCAAAAAGTTGAAAAAATTGCCAACTTTGATAAAAACAATGATTTTGAACCTCTCTATGTGTTGCCAATTTAAAGATTTTAAAGCTTATTCTTGTTTTTAAAATTCTTGGCATCAAACACAATATGGTCATAGAGCAGAAATGGACATAGTGTGTGCAGAAATTTGTGCTCTTTCTTCTCTTGCATCTGGTATATTTTTTAGAGCTCTGAGTCAAAAGTTATTGAGCCAAACACATGAAAGTGATATATCATTCCAAACTTGTGTTACATTTGCATAGAATATTCATCATCAAGCACAGACTGTATTAACTGCACATCCCAAATATAAAAAAAAGTTCACAGCTACTTAAGTCTATTCAAGTAATGCTCAATGGTGTTTTGTTCACTGAGCTCTACGGCCTGGAATGTTAATCACAGGACAAAAAAATTAAATTGTGTAAAAAATAGTCTTCCAATATGTTGCCCATGGTCAATTGTCTCAAAAAGGTTAAAGGGCTGGTGGCACAAGATGCCTGGTTGTTCACATTATTACCTTCCTAATTTTCAATTATTTTTTAAAAATTTGATTGTGACCAGGATTGGACACATCAAGCAGACTGTCGGTCTGTACTCTGAGGCAGTGTCAGACTATCAGGCAATCCTCAGCCAAACGCCCGACTATGTGCCCGCATTGAGTGGTAGGTACACTTAACTTGTTTAGTGATTATGTCCTGTATGTTCGATATATGAGGGAGTGTTTTCCTGTCAGAAGCTCTTTGGATTATTGTTTGCAAGAAAATCAGAATTGTGGCAAAAGAAACTTAAATCTTACAAGCAAGTTACTGGGACTGAAAGTAGAAAAATATTAGGGAGAGTGTGAGTAATATTGGGCGGAAAGTGATAAATTATGGTACTTTATTGAAATTTCAAATCGGCAACTCTGTCATATGACTGTTATGTCTTGATGGAAAACTGTCTTCAATTTGTTTTGTGTGAGATGTTCTCTAGTAGCTGTAGTACACTTTGTGGATGAAAGTTAGATTTTGTGGATTTCTTGATTTTTTGGTTACCCTTTTGTGAGGCAAAACCTTTCTCATATTTTTTGTAGAAATATTGTGTTCACTTTCACATTTCAAGTCCTTTAGGGTTTATGAATCCAAGCATGGTTGATTATTTAAATGAATGATAATAAGCTTTCCTTGATCGTTCTTCACAGGCCAAGGTGAGACATACATCTTGATGGCCAAGGCAGCTTTGCATGATTTCTTCAATGGCAGAGCTGTCTCCTACTCCCAGAATGCCATCACTGTCTTGACAAGGTAAATACCTCCAGCAAGATATTTACATAATCATTAGCCCTTCAGAACTATAGGAGTTTGTACTGTCCAGATGTGTATATTGCATTTAATATTTTTTTTACAAAGAAAAGCTTGTCATTCTTCTTGAAATGAATTGTGGAATAATACATCATGAAGCAATATTTATATCAAAATGAACAGTGAATATAGGCACAGTGATTGAAATCTTTATCACAACATGTTATTTTGGATGCAAAATAAAATTTTGTGGACTGTTAAAGAGAATGAAACCCTGGGGGAAAAATCAAATTTAATGAAAAGAGAGGATAGAGAGAAGCAATTTGAAAAAAAAAAAGTTCCATCAAAATCAGTTACGAAATGAGAAAGTTATGAAAGTTTGAAAAGTCTCAATTTACTTTCTATGGCGATCTTCAAATTGGCAATGTTGCTTCAAAGTGACAGGTTAACAACTCTCCATATGTTTTGTACACAAAATTTCATATTTTCCCCATTACCTCTCAAGGTGCAGCTTGTCTCTTTCTTAGCTCAAGATATATCATGGGAAAATGTATTTGACACAACATATGTTGAGTTCACAAAAAGACAAGCAGCATCTTCAGAGATAATGGAGAAAATATGAAATTTTGTGTACACAACACAAGAAGAGTTGTACTACCAAACCTGCCATTTTGAAGCAACATTGCCAATTTGAGGATCGCCATAGAAAGTAAATTGAGACTTTTCAAACTTTCATAACTTTTTCATTTCGTAACCGATTTTAATGGAACTTTTTTTTTAAATTGCTTCTCTCTATCCTCTCTTTTCATTAAAATGGATATTTCCCCAGGGTTTCATTCTCCTTTAAGGTTTAATGATTTCAGAGCTAAAATTGAGCCTGACATTGTTTTGCCAAGAGCTGAAATGAGCAACTAATTCTTAACCTGTCCCAGCATGTCCCAGCCTCGCACACTACCCCATATGTTGAACTTGCATTGCCATAAGTATAAACCTTGAATACTCATTCGCCTCAACAGCATGTCCAAGATCCTGTTACACAAATCTGTGTTTGCACTTATGCATTTGTTGAATGTCCCATGCATTTGTTTCTTTGTACTGTTTTCCTTCTCTAGAGCCATACTCCTGCGTCCTGATCTGTGTGGCTTGTGGAAGCTCCTAGGTGATGCCTGCACCCTGCTAGCACCAATACATGACAACCTCATTAGGTAGGGACATAAATATTGGCGTAAGATTAAAATGAACTTGGTGCTAAATGATTTGACTTTCAAATCAAAAGATTGGGGGTGTCAAATACTGGCCGAGGGTGTATGTCCTCATTCAAGGCATTTAAGTTTCAGTGGTCTCTCTCAACCCAGATGTAGTAAAGGAGTATATTTGGAAAGACAATCTTTGAATGGTTTAGCTTTCCTTCAGCTATACAAAAGTCAGGTTTATTGTCCCCGCCGAACGAAGTTCGCGAGGGGACTATGAAACGGGCTCCGTTCGTGTGTGCGTGTGTGTGTGTGTCCGTCCGTCCGTCCGTCCGTCCGTCCGTCTGTCCGTGTGTGCTCAAATGTTAGAAAATGCTACTTCTCCGTCATTTCTTGGCTGATTTTGATTCCGATTGTTTTATCTGATAGGGCTGGGTGGGGGCTTCCAAACTTCTACACAGAATTTTGAAATTCATTAATTATGCAAATTTATGCAAATTTATTCAAAATCGACGAAAAATGCTACTTCTCTATTTCACATCGGATTTTGATTCCGATTGTTTTATCTGATAGGGCTGGATGGGGCTTCCAAACTTCTACACAGAATTTTGAAATTCATTAATTATGCAAATTTATGCAAATTTATTCAAAATTGACGAAAAATGCTACTTCTCCTCTATTTCACATCGGATTTTGATTCCGATTGTTTTATCTGATAGGGCTGGGTGGGGGCTTCCAAACTTCTACACAGAATTTTGAAATTCATTATTCATGCAAATTTATGCAAAGTTATTCAAAATGGCTGAAGGTTCATAATGTTTTCATGTTTTATATTTCAGTTGTATACATGCATTGTTGGTATTCTCTTCTTTTGCATGCAGTAACATTATTATTTTATTCACTAAAGTTTTTCACTGAAGTTTTAAGGTTCAGGCTAGTTAATTTCCAGAGATCTGCACTTCCGGCGGGGACATTTATTACGCATTGCGTAATTTACTCATTCACTTGTGTTGATAGCAGGCCATAAGCTTTACCATGTGACAAAAGTTATGTGCTACCATGAATGCAAGCAGCCACTTAACTAGAAGCCCACTACATTAATTTACACACCTCTATGTTGCAGTTTTGGTGATTTTATTTTCTTTCTTTCTTTTTTTATGCATTCTTGTTTCAGGATCTCAGTGAATGGTGCTCTTTCTTGTGGAGATGAGAAGATCAGTGAAACCTTAGGCAAGGGAGAGTTACTGGCTCTTGGTGGAAAGTAAGTCATTTAAAAATGTAGAATTTCACCGATAGATCGAATGCTGGTTGTACAAAGGCTCGGTTTTAATGCTGGCTGCATTGTAGCTAGAAAGCTCGAACTATTCTAACATGACTCGATTATCAGTTTCCTGATTGGTTAATGTTTTAAGAGATATTGGGGAGTGTAGTTGGTTTCTTACAAAAAGGTTGACCGGATTTCAAGGATTTTCCATCCTTTAGCACCTTTAATTATGTTAGTAATTCCTAAAGTACTGTGAAACCAGAAACTTTCGAGACAAACATTTCGCGAATCGCTATTGACAGCCAATTTTGCAGTAAGAAACTTTCGTGAATTGCAATTATTTTATGTTTCAATTGTGATTTAATTAATTCGTGGCATGAAACTTTCGCGAACCTCGACCACTCGTGAAATTCGCGAAAGTTTCATGCACGCGAACATTTCTGGTTTTACAGTCTGGCTTCATATTGCAAAGTGACGTAATGACAACTCTATAGACACCTTGGATTGGATTTCTCATGAGAGGGGGATACATTGTATCATTTCTTATATTCATCTGCAAGTATGCACAAACTCCAGTTCCCTTTTAAATAGTAGATTTGTGTGACTTACATGTATTTGTGTTGAATTATCTAGAGAAAAGAACTATTTTTATTCCATTTGTTGTCCCCGCCGAACGAAGTTCGCGAGGGGACTATGAAACGGGCTCCGTTCGCGTGTGTGTGTGTGTGTGTGTGTGTGTGTGTGTCCGTCCGTCTGTCCGTGTGTGCTCAAATGTTAGAAAATGCTACTTCTCCGTCATTTCTTGGCTGATTTTGATTCTGATTGTTTTATCTGATAGGGCTGGGTGGGGGCTTCCAAACTTCTACACAGAATTTTGAAATTCATTAATTATGCAAATTTATGCAAATTTATTCAAAATTGACGAAAAATGCTACTTCTCCTCTATTTTACATCGGATTTTGATTCCGATTGTTTTATCTGATAGGGCTGGGTGGGGGCTTCCAAACTTCTACACAGAATTTTGAAATTCATTAATTATGCAAGTTTATGCAAATTTATTCAAAATTGACGAAAAATGCTACTTCTCCTCTATTTCACATCAGATTTTGATTCCGATTGTTTTATCTGATAGGGCTGGGTGGGGGCTTCCAAACTTCTACACAGAATTTTGAAATTCATTAATTATGCAAATTTATGCAAATTTATTCAAAATTGACGAAAAATGCTACTTCTCTATTTCACATCGGATTTTGATTCCGATTGTTTTATCTGATAGGGCTGGGTGGGGGCTTCCAAACTTCTACACAGAATTTTGAAATTCATTATTCATGCAAATTTATGCAAATTTATTCAAAATGGCTGAAGGTTCATAATGTTTTCATGTTTTATATTTCAGTTGTATACATGCATTGTTGGTATTCTCTTCTTTTGCATGCAGTAACATTATTATTTTATTCACTAAAGTTTTTCACTGAAGTTTTAAGGTTCAGGCTAGTTAATTTCCAGAGATCTGCACTTCCGGCGGGGACATTTATTACGCATTGCATAATTTACTCATTCACTTGTTTTCCTATCAAATAGGTGTTATGGTCGGGCTGTTCAGAGGCAGAAGGACTGTGCTAGCCTGTGGCATGATCTAGGGCTCAACTACTATCATCAGCATCAGCACAGTCAAGATGTAAAGATGGCATACAAAGCCATGCAGGTATAGCAGAAGTGTGCATTTTACTTCAGTTCTGTAGACGATTTGATCATGAGATGTTGCTGTTGTGAGAAGGGATGAAGAAGCTTTTCAATTGCTTGAAAACAGTTCATATAAGTCATCAGCAGGCAGAATCATTGATTGCAGAATAACTTTAGCGTCTTTTTTTCCATATTCATCATGATTGTGGTCCTAATGATTATAAGTACTGTCACTTGACCAAGACTTTTAAATAGTAGGCCTTGAATTTGCAGAAGCTATACTCTACATCAGTATGTGGTCTTGGTGAGCATTTTTTCTTGCTTGCACGAGTTGTTAAGAACTCGGTTTTGGTCCAGAGCTTATCTAGAATTACAAAACTGCTGTCACTTGACGAGTTCTCTTGAATATTCTAGATATTCCACAGGAATTATTAATGAAATCATTAATATCTAATGAACTATGGTAATCTTATATTGTTCATTCCTCCTAAAATTTATAGTTCATCCAAAAAGCAATCAACCTAGATGAGGCAAACCACTTACACTGGACAGCTCTTGGTATCATTGCTGCATCTAAAGGTCAGTATACATGTGGCATGTCCTTAGGTTGTAAAACCTGTTGCTATTTACTTAATTTTGACTCAAGTATCCTCGCTTTTCATCTCAAACAGGAAATATAAACCTAAGATTTTTTAAAGAAAATGTGTATCACTTGAAGCTGCTTCATACATATACATCAAAGATAAAGTTGAGTTCTGGTCATGAGATTACATTCTGAAAGAAACTGTCTCAAAGCAACTGGGAAAGAATGATTATGTCTAGATAAGAATTGGTGTATACTGTGAGGTTTTGGAATCATTGAAATAATAGCAAATTGACACGCAAGCACTGCACACAGAAATGGGTATATGGGACTGCACACACATGTGGCATGAATGTTCGGCCCGAACACTTCAGCTATTTCTCGTCACATTTGGAATATGAGGGCATTTGAAGAGCAATCCTTTTCAGGGGACATTTCTATTATGATGTTCTTCCAAACTGACAAAGAAGGAAGAGAAAGCTCACAAATTATTTTTCACTTTTTTCAGAACTGAACCTTCTCTTAAAGCTTTGTGTTGTTGATTTTTGAAGGTATGAGATTGCACTCTTTTATTATGTAGATTATTTGCACCAGTCTACATTTATTGGACAATTGGTTGTGTCACTGAGTTCCCTCTCCCAAGTAGCAGTAAATGTTTATTAAGGTGAATTTCCTGGTGATATTTAATCTCCATTTATTTTTGTATTTCATTTCCAACATAATCAAAGATTATTCTTTTAATACAGAGAAATAGTTTAAGATAGGATTCTGATTGAAAGCATAATGATATGCATCTGTGTTTATTTCTAATACAGCTATTGATGACCCAAGACTTGCCCAGCATGCCTTCATCAAATCCATACAGCTAGAAGCAAAGGTAAGATTGTTCACTTTATATGATCTGACGTGAACATCATTTATACAAGTACATTGTACATATTGTCTGTTTAGAGCCAGAAGGATGTTAACCCTGTACAGATGATGAGACTTAACGCCCTTCTGGCTCCAAGCAGACGATACAAGAGTAAGCATTTGAAAAGTAACTTCAGAGCTTGATTCACCTATTCAATATCAAAATTTACATATTGATTATCTGGTGCATTTATTGAGATTAAATATATTTGTAAACAGAGTTACAGTACTCCAGGTGTGAATAATCCATATTTTGAATCCAATTTTTTTTTTGGTTTTTTTTTGTCTTTGTTCATGACAGAATGTTGTAGCATGGACAAACCTTGGTACTTTATATCTCACTCATGGGAACCTAAAGCTTGCAAACAAAGCCTTCGCTGTCGCCCAATCTCTGGAACCAAACTATGTACAATGCTGGATCGGACAGGTACAACTCTAATGTCCCAGTTCAGAGTTTCTTATGGTGTAATTCAATCAGTTTTCACTCCTCGAATTGGCAACAATTATTCTTATTTTCCACTCCTATGTAATTTGAAAAAAATTTAAATGATTATCAAATGAACCAATGTGAATGAAAATTGCAAAATGTAACCAAAAATTTGCACATTTGTACACAAAAATAGTGATTATATATTTTACACTGCATTGCCAATTTAGAGAGTTTGATGATAAGCTTCAATAAAATCATTACTAATTAAGAACAGCACAACATACTGCATTAAAAATGAACTCAAAATTTTCAGTGATTTTTTTTTTTCTCTCTCTCTTTCTGTTCATGTGTAATGTATAATTCCTAGCATTCTGGATCAATAGATACTGCAAAAGAACTAAAAGGAGACACTGTACTGCTATGGGTTAAAGAGGCTATTTTGAAAGCTTTCTTCTGTTCCTGCATTGTGCTAAAATCCAGGCCAAAATATGCTGTGTTAGACGATGATACTGCCTTCTCTTGCAATAAATTAATATATTGTACCCGTTGTTATACACATATTTCATATTCTGAAGGGAAAAAAAAAAGAAAATAGAAAATGGGACAAGGAAGCTTTCAATAATTACATGTATCTCCAAATTTTAATTTGCGGAAATATTTCACCCAGCAAAATTGTTCTTTGCTTTGTATCTTGATGCCCATAATATTTCAAAATAATCTTTATTAATTTCATTATAATTGTCAGATAGAACATTAAATTCTTTTGTCACAGTACAGGTTTGGTACGTGTACCTGTAAAGATTTATAAGTTAGTGATACTCATGTCTTTGTCTTTATAGTCATCATGTCAGAGAAAAAAAACCAGTTTATGTGGCCAAATGTTTACCCCTGGTTTTCTTTTGTTTAGAGCATGCTTGCTGAGACATTAGGAAGCCACGAAGCATTGGATCTCTATAGGCACACCACAGAGCTGACAACACATGTGAGTTACAACAATCTGATATTTTCATTACTTAATGATATCTCTCCATATCACTTAAAATATAATTGTTTTCTTCACACTTGAAGGCTTTCGATAACACCATGTGGGAGCCTCTGTGAAAAAGCTGTTGATATAGTCTTTCTTCTTGAAAAATAACCCACTTAGGGGTGTTTAGAGGAAATTTGGTGAAGTGAAAGGAAAGGAAAGAGATAAAAATGGAATGAAATTAAATCAAACACTTACACAACACTATCATTGTTTCAGTGAAACAGGAGCTTCTGTGATTAATTTGCTTTTAGATTTTTTCTTCAATTTGTCAAGCTAATTTAAAATTCAGAAGACACCATACCATGTGTGGCAGCAGCCATATTGTCCTGAAGAAAGGCAGAGTTACTGTCTTCAAGTGGGACAAGAATGTCCCAAAAGTTGGTATTTCCGTTGTGTTTTAACGCCGCCAAAAGAGTGAGTTTAAATCATGAAATATTCATTATTCATTTTCTGAAGTATTAAAATGTGTACTTAAGTCAGTTCTGAAATATGAGTGCAAAACTTTGTGTCAAAGTGTGGCAAGTTGATTTGGTTTTTGCATGCAGCATAAATTAGGGTATTGCACCTGCTAAAATAATGAGCAGTGTTTGTAAGATTTTACTTTGGCTTGAAGTATTGCAATTTTAGTAGTGCTTTGAAGGAAAAGCTGTAAATCCAGCTGAATTTGCAATATAAACACAGAGACACAAAGTATTGCATAGATGTGAGATGAAATGAGTATAGACTTATATGAAACTAGATTTCAATGTTATGTATGTTGGTCTTTTGCCTTAAAAAAGGGAAACTATGTTTGAATTGATAAGTAGGAATTTTATTTCACAACAAAGAAAATTTGGCCTACAAAACTAGGTCACTGCTTTAGGGTCATGCATAAATTAAAGTGATATTTGAATCTAGGATTTAGTTTTATACAAAAGTGAGTATGCTTTACTCCTTTGAGTTACTCCTTTGAAGAAAGTAAATACTATATGTACAGATATTATGTAATTTCAAGCAGATTTAATATTGAGTAAAATCTATGGTAAAATAGAGATTACTATGCTATTTGTATGAGTTCATAAAAGACAAAAGAATGTCAGAAGAGCATTTACAGGTTCTGTCAATTTTGGTAAAATAAAAAGAAACCTATAAGACAATTTGTATCTTTGATGTATAAAGGCACGTATGAAAAGCGTTTGAAAGAAAAGGCTAATATGCAGAAATTATATGCTACATTGGTATGAATTTCTGAAGAATGATTTTGGAGGATTTTATTAACTTTGAAATGAAAGGAGGTTCATATTTGAAACGATTACAGAAAATATCCTTAGGTTTTGAAGTCTAATTGAAGCAGAAGCTTTAATATGGAATTGTGCAAAAGAAATCAAATTTATTTTAACGCATACTAATTAGGTCATTCATTTGTGAAGGTCACTTTGACCTTTTGTGACTTATTACTGGATTAAGCGGTGTGCACATTGAGACAGATATGCAAATACTCTAAAACTGAGTTGTTTCTTTTTTGGTAGGATTTTCGAGGAAAGTTAAATTCTTGATATGGCTGTATCTTCATCATACATTATAGATTTAAGCTACATTCAAGTCAGTGTGTTTGCAGGAAACAACTCTTAGATATAAGTCTCAAAACTTGAAATAATGACATTTACTCATTCTTGATTTAATTCTCAGTAAATCATTTATTGAGATATCATATGCATAACTGATGTATTCTTCTGAATATCTGAATGTTAACACAAGATTTCTATCTGCATTTTCTCTTTGATTGCAGATTGAATAAAATTACACCTATCCAATTAAAGAGCGGCGTTCTGTTCACTTTGTCGAGTGATCCATCAATTCAATTCTTTAGTCATCAGGGGTCACAACCGAGTAGAGTACCATTCAAGATGGCCGATCTGAAGTCTCTCAAGCATAAACGTCGAGGGTCGAAGGGACGCTTCACCCGAACCAGCAATGCCCTATCAGCAGTTATAGATGCCGTGAGACCAGAAGCAGAAGTCAAAGAAGCTTTCCAGCAAGTACAGGCAGCATTCAACCAAGTACAAAGTGCACATGAGGAACTTACAGAACAAATTGATGACGACAGAGAGTTCGAAACCGAGGAACAATGGATGGACGATGTCCATTCTGAGTTCACCAAGTTGCAAATAAGATATAACCAATATCTACAACAGCTAGAAGTTCCACCACCGGCAACAGTAGCATCGCCACCCTCCGGATCATCGTCACCTTCAAGTACGCCCACATTTAAGATAGAGAAGTTGAAGCTTCCCAAGTTTAAAGGTGATGTCCGTGAATACAATATCTTCAAGACAGACTTCTTGCGTTTGTCTACTAGCTACTCAGAAAGAGATGCTATTACCCTCCTAAGGAGCTGTCTTGAGGGTAAACCAGCAGAAAACTTGAGAGGGGTGAGTGATTACCAGGCAGCGTGGAAGTTTCTTGATGCAGTATATGGAGATGCAAGATTTCTAGCCGATGCCGTGATTAACGACATTAGTTCTTTCCGGTCCTTAAAAGAAGGAGAGGACTCCCGATTTTGTGAGTTGACTCAGCTGATTCTACGCAGCCACAATACATTGAAAGATGTGGGTCGGGCAACCGACATAGATAACTCTCAGATGCTTGCTGTAATTGAGAAGAAGTTGCACATAGACGATAAGAAAGCCTGGTTCCGTCATCTCAACATGTTGCAAAACACTGAGCCTTCTGTCTCTCTGTTAATTGACTGGATGACGGGAGAAATGACAGCACGGATCAGGGCAACAGCTCCACTTCGATCGAGTAGCAACAGCAGCAGTAGTAAGCAGAAGGCCTCGGTTCATCATGTCAAGTCATCGTCATCATTAAGTCGGCCTTCTGGTTCATTCAATAAATGCTGGCTGTGTGAATCCTCGACACACTGGATTGATCAGTGCAAGAAATTAATCAGCATGACCCAACCTGAAAGATTGCAGAAGATGAAAGAAGGGCATGCCTGCTTTAGTTGCCTGAAGATAGCAGGACGAGATCATCGATCTTCTACCTGTCAGAGAAGGAGAAGATGCACAGAATTAGTGAATGGAGAGCAGTGCAGATACTTTCATCATCCTCTTCTACATAGTATACCTGGCATGCCTGAAAGCAAGGATGTTGGAATTGCCTGTGTGAGCAACATGACATCGTTGCTACCTGTCATCACGTGTGAGATGTTCGGAGCTGATACACGGAGACAAGGAAATGTCCTCTTAGATTCTGGGGCCCAAATCAGTTTAGTCAGACAGGCTGTCGTTGATGAGCTGAAATTAAAAGGAAAGAAGATAACAATCAATATTGTCAGACTGGGACAAAAAGAAGAAGAAGTAGAAACTCATATCTACAAAGTGCCCATAAAAGCCATTGACAAGTCATCTACATACAACATCACAGCTGTTGGGCTTCCAAATATAAGTAATGTACAAGAAGTAGAATTGGAACCGATAGCAAAAGTGCTAAAGATCAACCCGAATAGTCTGCACAGAAGAGGAGGAGATATAGACCTTTTGGTTGGTATTGATCACGCAAGTCTTCATACAGGCAGTATCCGTGAGTCGGGTAACTTTGTTGCAAGACAATCTCCAATAGGATGGGTGGTCTTTGGTACTTCGCAGCAATCACCCGTTACTGGCAGAGTTCTCAACGTACAACTTGCATCACCAGTAGACCTATCAGATTTCTGGAGCATTGAAAGCATGGGAGTCCAGAATAACTGTGACTGTAAACCAGCTAGCATGAGCAAAACAGAGAAAGATGAGTACGATATCATCTACAAGTCATGCGAGAAGAAAGGTAAGCAGTGGATGGTGCCCTATCCGTGGAGGAAAGATCCTCATCTACTGCCTGATAACCGCATTCAGGCAGAGAAAGTTCTACAGTCAACAGAGAAAAGACTAGCCAAGAACAGTGAATATGCCAAAGTATATGACCAGCAGATGAATGAGATGGTAGAAATGGGCTTTTCACGCAAGCTGTCAGAGGAAGAAGTGTCATCATACCAAGGGCCCATTCACTACGTGTCCCACCATGCAGTCATTCGTCCTGAGAAAAAGAGTACCCCTGTAAGGATTGTCTTCAACTCGTCAGCCAGTTTTCAGGGTCACATGTTGAATGATTACTGGCATAAGGGACCCGATCTCCTGAACAATATTGTGGGGGTCCTTTTGCGTTTCAGAGAGGGAGCCACAGCCGTAATGGGAGATATATCAAAGATGTATCACAGGGTGCTTATCCCAGAAAGAGATCAGCACGTTCACAGGTATCTGTGGAGAAATCTCCAGACGGACAAGAAGCCAGACGTGTACGTTAAGACTGTGCTGACATTTGGGGACAAACCGTCACCTGCCATGGCACAGATCGCCCTTCAAAGGACAGCAGAAGAAGGGGAAAAGACACACCCAGAAGCAGCTCGTATCATCAAGGAAGATACTTACATGGACGATATCTGTTTCTCGGTATCTTCAAAAGATCAAGCAGTTCAGTTGACAGCAGAAATAGATGAGGTGTTGGCTAAAGGTGGCTTCAGAGTTAAGGGCTGGTCGTCTAATGAAAAGCTGACAGATGAAGACCATCAGAAACAGGATGGTAAAGGGTTACTCGAGTCGGTAACGGAGGAAAAAGTCCTAGGCGTTGTATGGGACCAGCATCAAGATGTCTTCACATACAAGGTGAAAGAAACCATCACAGCAGATGAGACACAGTCCAGACTGACAAAGAGGAAAATTCTCAGTCGTGTAGCACAAATCTTTGATCCACTGGGCTTCGCAGGCGCCTTCCTAGTAAAGGCAAAGATTGGCATGCAGAGGTTGTGGGAACTAGGTATCGACTGGGATGACGAGTTACCCGAAGAAGAATCATGCAGATGGCTAGCACTCTTTGCAGACATGAGATGTTTGAACAATGTTGTGCTAGATAGATGTCTTGCCCCGCCGACAGCAGTGCAGAGACCTACACTCTGTGTGTTCTCAGACGCATCTGAAAGTGCATTTGGAACATGCGCTTACCTGAGGTGGCAACTTGACAATGGATATTTTGAGACAAGGTTTGTAACTGCTAAGTCGAGAGTGGCTCCATTGAAAAGACTTACAATGCCGAGGTTGGAGCTGCAAGCAGCAGTTATGGCCACCAGAATGAAGGCAACGATAGAGAGAGAGTTGAGATTGGATTTGGAAAGGACCATCTATTTCACTGACAGCATGATCACATTGTCATGGATCAGGAGTCAAGCTCGGGCATTCAAGCCGTTTGTTTCAGCGAGAATCGGGGAGATCCAGACAAACTCAGATCCTCTTCACTGGCGACATGTATCCGGCCCTTTGAATCCAGCAGATGACATTTCAAGGGGTATTCCTGTCGATGAGCTTCAAGGTAGATGGAAATGTGGACCAGACTTCCTACGTTTGCCAGAGGAACAATGGCCTGTCGAAGGTGTTCAGCCAGATCCAGTTGCGATCGACGAAGAGAAACGCAGAGTCAAGCAAGTTCTCCATGTAACTGAAGCACAGGTAATTGACTGTTCAAAATTCTCTAGTTGGAGGAAACTTGTACGCGTAACCGCTTTCGTCCTGAGATTTGTTCGCAATTTGAAATCCAAAGTTCAGAAGAAGTCGGATGACACTTCACCAACAGATATTTCATTGTCGCCTAGAGAGCTAGACGATGCCGAGATGTACTGGATCAAAAACGCTCAGAAATCGCTACGCGAGAGATTGACATCCGCTGATCTGAAATCGCTGAGTCCGTTTGTAGAGAACGACATCATTCGCGTTGGAGGTCGCGCAGACAAATGTTCGATGTCGTACGAAGATAAGCACCCAGTTCTTCTTCCACACAGTCATCCAATTTCCTTTCTTATTACTCGTCATTTCCATGAGAAAGGACATGATGGAGTAGCTTCTACGGCCGCTAAAGTGAGAAGGAGATATTGGATCATAGGGGTGCACAGGCTGGCTAAAACAATCAAATACAGGTGTGTGAAATGTCGGTCTGTTGACCATAAGTGTGAAAGTCAGAAGATGGCAGATTTGCCTCAAGAGAGAATGGCCTTATCTACCCCACCATTTCATTATTGTTCATGTGATTATTTCGGGCCAATTCATGTCAAAATAAGCAGAAACAAAACTGCAAAGCATTACGGGGTAATCTTCACATGTCTGAGTACACGAGCTGTGCATTTGGAATTAGCTGTCAACTGTTCAACTGCAGAGTTCTTACAAGTACTTCGCAGATTCTTCGCAATCAGAGGACAGCCAGCGCGCATGTTCACTGATAACGGTACGCAGTTTATAGGCGCAGAAAGAGAACTTCGCGAAATGGTGCAAGGATGGAATGATCAGCAGTTGAAGGACTTCTGCGCAGAACGTGGGACTGAGTGGAGATTCATAACACCTCAAGCTCCTCATCAGAACGGTTGCGCAGAGTCGCTTGTAAAGAGTTGTAAGATCGCGTTGAAGAAGGCAATTGGAAGCCAAGTTTTAACACCATTTGAACTTCATACATGCTTACAAGAAGTTGCTAACTTGGTCAATCAACGGCCAATTGGTAGAGCACCGAACGATCCAGACGATGGTGCATACTTAAGTCCCAATGATATGTTATTGGGAAGGTCTTCTTCTAGGATACCTCAGGGTCCATTCAAAGAAACAAAGAATCCTAATCATAGAGTAGAATTTGTTCAAAGAATTGTAAATGAATTCTGGAAGATATGGAACAGAGATGTGTTCCCATTGTTAGTCCCGCGACGTAAGTGGAATGCAGAGAAACGAAATGTACGCATTGATGATGTAGTCATGGTAGCTGACCATAATGCGGTCAGAGGTAAATGGACGATAGGTAGAATTGTTCATGTCTACCCTGGAACAGATGGAAAGATTAGGAATGTAAAAGTGAAAACTGTGGACACTGAACTTACTAGGCCAATAACAAAAATTGTGGTCATTTACCCATCTGAGGGGTATGAAGATTAAGTATAATTTGAGTATTAGATAAGGGCCAGTAATGCCCTTATCTGGGCGGGGAGTGTGTTTCAGTGAAACAGGAGCTTCTGTGATTAATTTGCTTTTAGATTTTTTCTTCAATTTGTCAAGCTAATTTAAAATTCAGAAGACACCATACCATGTGTGGCAGCAGCCATATTGTCCTGAAGAAAGGCAGAGTTACTGTCTTCAAGTGGGACAAGAATGTCCCAAAAGTTGGTATTTCCGTTGTGTTTTAACGCCGCCAAAAGAGTGAGTTTAAATCATGAAATATTCATTATTCATTTTCTGAAGTATTAAAATGTGTACTTAAGTCAGTTCTGAAATATGAGTGCAAAACTTTGTGTCAAAGTGTGGCAAGTTGATTTGGTTTTTGCATGCAGCATAAATTAGGGTATTGCACCTGCTAAAATAATGAGCAGTGTTTGTAAGATTTTACTTTGGCTTGAAGTATTGCAATTTTAGTAGTGCTTTGAAGGAAAAGCTGTAAATCCAGCTGAATTTGCAATATAAACACAGAGACACAAAGTATTGCATAGATGTGAGATGAAATGAGTATAGACTTATATGAAACTAGATTTCAATGTTATGTATGTTGGTCTTTTGCCTTAAAAAAGGGAAACTATGTTTGAATTGATAAGTAGGAATTTTATTTCACAACAAAGAAAATTTGGCCTACAAAACTAGGTCACTGCTTTAGGGTCATGCATAAATTAAAGTGATATTTGAATCTAGGATTTAGTTTTATACAAAAGTGAGTATGCTTTACTCCTTTGAGTTACTCCTTTGAAGAAAGTAAATACTATATGTACAGATATTATGTAATTTCAAGCAGATTTAATATTGAGTAAAATCTATGGTAAAATAGAGATTACTATGCTATTTGTATGAGTTCATAAAAGACAAAAGAATGTCAGAAGAGCATTTACAGGTTCTGTCAATTTTGGTAAAATAAAAAGAAACCTATAAGACAATTTGTATCTTTGATGTATAAAGGCACGTATGAAAAGCGTTTGAAAGAAAAGGCTAATATGCAGAAATTATATGCTACATTGGTATGAATTTCTGAAGAATGATTTTGGAGGATTTTATTAACTTTGAAATGAAAGGAGGTTCATATTTGAAACGATTACAGAAAATATCCTTAGGTTTTGAAGTCTAATTGAAGCAGAAGCTTTAATATGGAATTGTGCAAAAGAAATCAAATTTATTTTAACGCATACTAATTAGGTCATTCATTTGTGAAGGTCACTTTGACCTTTTGTGACTTATTACTGGATTAAGCGGTGTGCACATTGAGACAGATATGCAAATACTCTAAAACTGAGTTGTTTCTTTTTTGGTAGGATTTTCGAGGAAAGTTAAATTCTTGATATGGCTGTATCTTCATCATACATTATAGATTTAAGCTACATTCAAGTCAGTGTGTTTGCAGGAAACAACTCTTAGATATAAGTCTCAAAACTTGAAATAATGACATTTACTCATTCTTGATTTAATTCTCAGTAAATCATTTATTGAGATATCATATGCATAACTGATGTATTCTTCTGAATATCTGAATGTTAACACAAGATTTCTATCTGCATTTTCTCTTTGATTGCAGATTGAATAAAATTACACCTATCCAATTAAAGAGCGGCGTTCTGTTCACTTTGTCGAGTGATCCAATCATGTTACCGAAAGCCTTCAATTGTGAATACTCACTCACCCTGGAAACCTACAGAGAACATCTAAAAATTTGATCAATTTTATTTTATTAGGTTTAATACAGTTAGAATGATTTCAATTACTTTAATTCCTATAAATAGATTTTCATGCATGCTTATTATGAATATTAAGAATTACAAGATTTGAACAGATGATAGTCTGATCAAATACAACACAGACAATGTCTTCATTACATTCCTGGCAACCCACAATGGCTACCATTTACCCTCCACAGGTTTCCGGCTCAAATGAGATAATTTGGAATGGCATTCTCGTCTTCAAATTGCAACATTTCAATTTTTTCAATTAAACTAATGAATCAAGAATGTTACATTGCCACCCTTCCCCTAAATACAGTTGTAGATATAGGAACATTTAAATGAGTATTTGACTTGTTTTGTTTTTTAACTTGATAGGTGGAAAGTGGTCTTGGCTATGCTGACATGGTGTGTAGTACACTCCTAGACCCTGCAATAGACAAGGATTCTGAGTTGTATCGGTACAATATCGTCCAGATGGCTGCTGTGCCTGCTGCTACAGCAGCTGTTGGGAAAGTTGCAGGTACAGAGAAAAGACAGAGAGTCACTTGGTTCTCTTGAATTGATATTATCTATATCAATTGATGTAATAGGTTGATAGCCATTGTTACATACAGTGTCCTTATTTAGTTGTAGTTGATGATGAAAATAATGAGTGATTCTTATAAAGTGCAAATTCATCGTCTTGATAAGGCTTTTGTTAAGGCTTTGTGCATTCTGTTGAAAATGATGGAAATCTGTTCAATCTGAGGCAAAAGAGATACTGCAAAAATAAAGACACTAGAAAAGATTTGAATACTGAACACTAATCGTTGAATTGGCTGCATAGCTATGTTATCACATCTTTATTTGCCCAACTGTACCCATTAACTTATTTCAGTTCCGCAGGCAGTTATAATCACCCAGCTCCTCATAAGGTATCTACTAATTTAAACTTTAAAAAAATGATTTTCATTCTTCTTTAAAATTCATAAGTGACATCATAAATTGTAAAGTTTAGTAACGTGGAAGACTTTCTACAAAAATGAGCAATGAAAAATATTAAGTGATGATCAAGAGCTTGTTCTCATGCATGTAATCTTAGTTGTGATACATGTACATGTACATGTACGTGTTCATGTTTGAAAACCAGGTAGTGAAGCAAGGGTTAAAACATGACTTGACCTTCTATGAACATACCCTTGTGTTAGGATGAAATATAAAGTGAAATACTTTCTTCCTTGTTTTTCTGTCTCTCTTTTCGTATTGGTCTCTGCTCTATATGTGTCTCTCTGTTTCTCTCTGCCTTCCACTCAAAACCCAGATCGCTTGCAGGTGAGTGGAGAGGCCCACACGTTGCATGGTATACTACAAGAGAGACAAGGTCTTCATAGGGCTTCAGAAGAGGCATATAAACAGTGAGTTCCCTTGAGACATTTATCTTCCCTTTATTATTATTAATGTAAACCCGTCCATATGTTATTGATAAACAGTACTGCAGTGTACCCAAAAACCAACACAGTCATATTTCTGTGGGTAACTGGAAATCAATATTTTGAAGGATGAAAATGTAAAATTGCCCAGGCCCCCACTCAGTAAAAAAACACTTTACTACAAATGATCTGAAGAAGTAGTAAACATTAAAGGCACATTATACATCTACATAGTTGTGAATTATAAAACGACAACATCCTTAAAGTGTTTAGCTCAAAGTCACAGATCAGACTTATGTTGACATATATCATTGCTTTAAAATCTTCTTTACCAAAATAGCTTGTAACTTTGTGTTGTCTTGGTAGGAGGTAGCATAGTTAAAGGTCCATTATCCTCTAAAATAATGGTTTTCATATTCAAAATCTCTAAACTCAGTTGTACAGTACTTTAGAATAGGCTTGATAGGGCAAAGAGTAGCCTCCACCGTAAAATGTTGGTACATGTAAGTATTTATGAATTACTAAATTACATTACGTCTTTGATCACCCAAATTATTCACTTTTCCAGAGCTCTTCAAGTGTCCAAGAACCAAGGAGATGAAAAACGGACCAACATGGCCTTGTCTAACCATGGCAGAGCATTGAGGTAAGTTGAACCAAGTCATTCCTGCACTGAGAAATCTGCAACCTGTGGACTGTATATGTTTTCATTGTAATATTGATCTGTTTCATCACCATATACCTGATCAGGAGAATGTTTTTTGACAGGCCTCTGAGCTCCTGTGTCATAGGCTCATAGCATATCTAATGGTTAAATGTGAGAAATGCAGATTTGATATACGGATTTTTAAAAAACAAAAAACTCACTTTGCGTATACATCTTTTGCACGATGTATTTGTCACAGCTAAAAGGACCAACCGTCTTAAACATATAAACATGCTGCACACGTGGAGTCAGTAATAGTACTTGAAATATAGTGGACCACTTGAAGGTTGTTAGCTCCCACCCCACTTTGTGTATGAATATCATCTTTTTTTAGAGAAACATTAGGTTTTTATCAAGAACGACACTTCTTCATCCATTCTCCAAAGTCCCATGAAAAATGTTTTTTGGAATCTTACAATATATGTAACAGACCTTGATGATTTACTAATGGAGTGTTTGGTCCATTCTATCCTCCCTTCTTTCCTTCAGCTCCATTGGTAAGGCAGAGGAGGCTAGAGACACTCTTCGTTCTATCAGTCCTCTGGTGGATGTCCAAGACATCCTGCAGCTGGCTCTGGCTCTGTACAGGAACAAGGAATGGCAAGAGGCCTATATGGGTAACCTTCTATGTTCCTTTCTTTTGACCCTATAACCCTGGAGGAGCTCATTCCACCCCCCTAGGTTTTCTGTGGTATGTGTTTGAAATTATTTTTCCACCTCAAGCTTTCTCAATTTCATAGGTTTGAGTCTTGTGTCTTTGATACCAAATATGTGCTATTCTCTACAGTAGCTTATAGCACAGACTTAAGAGAAATTTTCTTTTAAGTATTGCATGCAATGCATAATGGTCATACATTGATATACATGTAATGAGCAAATAACAAACGATAAACAATTTATAAGATAAAGGGTTTGAAATTTCTTGTGAACATCTGTTTTCCATGTTTGCTGAATTTTCTTTATTGTTGGGCAGTGATCCAAGGGCGATACTTCTTTGTGAAAATGAGACAACGGGCTCAAATTTGGATCTCATCAATAATGTTATAATTTTGTGATGACTTTTAAATCTAGCTTTCAGATGAGTATAAGTATATTTTGTGTAGTATTACCCTCAGACAACTGTAAATATAGCATTACATCGAACAGGGATTTGATATTCCCTTCCCTTTTCATTTTTGTTATCTTTTCTTCATTCTCTTGACTTTCTGGTTACTTCACCTTTGTTATTTGTTAATGTTGGTATTCTTTGTTCTGTTCTTATTATTTCATCTACTTCTCTTTCTTTCTTTTTTCTTTCTTTTTTTTTTTTCTCTTTCTTCTTATCTCATCCAGCTTATGAGCAAGCCCTGCAGTTGGTTTCCTCTGACTCTGAGAAGTCTCAGATCTTGACCGCTCTCGCCATGGTATCCTGCCAGTCTGGAGACCTTGCCAATGCAAAAACCCTGCTCTTCCAAAGGTAATGTCTCGGTTCTTTAACCCATTCATTTCTAAGTGCAAGATTTCTTGCCATATTGTCTACTGAAAGCTAGAAAGGCATTAACTATAAATAGCAAAGCATTAACACTCTTCTGACTTTCATCAAACACTATTCTTTTTTACTTTGCTTCTTCTTCTTCTTTTTCTTCTTTTTCTTTTTTGAGAAAATGACATGAATTAAACATTGTGTTTTTGTCGATGTAAAAATTATGTTTTTTAGAGCAAAAATTTCATACTCCTTTAAAATTAATAAACTGTTTATGAATCAGTGTACATGTATACTATCTGAATGTAACAGTCAACTTATTGTATTATGTATATGAATCAAACACAACACATTTCAACTTAATACATATTTATAAAGTTTCAGTATAAATCTCTTGGATAGAAATGTAATTCACAAGTACTTGAACTGACCATCTAGCTTAGTGTTCCTTTAATATATATTTCTTGTTCTGTACCTAGTTTCCAGCTGTCCGCCCCTTGCCACCAAGGACTTGTAGCCCTCTGTGCCTTGGGGCTACAGACTCAAGATATGGACCTGATCAATGCAGCCCTAGCTGAGCTTGCCAAGCAGCCTGACCAGCAGGACCTGGTCCAGCAGACAGCAGTCCTGGACTCAGCTTCACACTACTTGCAGGTACTTTGGAACCAAAAAATTGTCTCTCGATTCTTGCATGTGTAAAAATGTTCTTGCCTCTTAGTATGGTGAAAATGATTGTTGGTAGTGATTACAAATGGATATAGTAAAGAAGGTGTTGAAATATAGAATGAAAATCAATCTCATAAAAACTATGCAGCAATCAAATTCCCCAAAGTTGTCATTCCAACTATTTTTGGGGTAAACATAAGTTTTGTCATTCATGTTCGTTATTTCTTTCGACATTTATTTAGGGTGATTTACCAGGAGTTTCTCAACACCTGATGACATCTGTCGAAGAGTAAGTACATTTAAAGCCTCAGTGGTTAGTTAGTTTTACCTAATATATATAATTTTGTTATTTAACATGGAGAGAAACAACACTTACGATTTAAGTGATTTTGAAGAATCGCTGTTGAGGTGAATAAGTTATTTTCGAGAATCCATTTTGTCTCTGATATTTTTGAATTTTTTTTTTAGATATTGCAATTTCTATTGTCATAGTAGGATAGTATAGTTGATTTCACATCTTATTTTGCCATTATAGACCAAATTTTATTCTTTATTTTGCACATGGAAAGTCTACAACTTTATATGCAAAAAAAGATTTTTGTAAAGGTATTAAGAATTCTGAGAAATCAGGAATTACAAATGCAAAATATATATTTTTATGCCTCCGCCCACCGAAGGTGGTGCCAGATGCATTATGTTATCTGGTTGTCCGTCCCGCTTTCTTGTTCTAGCGATAACTCAAGAACCACATGAGGTATGAACTTCAAACTTGGTGCTAGTACATGTACATGTATGTATCACCATAGGAAGACGATCTGATTAGATTTTGGGGTATGTAGGTCAAAGGTCAAGGTCACAAAGGCCAATTTCTGAAATTTCAGGTGTTAGCCTCATTCTAGCGATAACTCAAGAACCATTTGAGGTATGAACTTCAAACTTAGTGCTAGTATGTATCACCATAGGAAGACAATCTGATTAGATGTTGAGGTACGTAGGTCAAAGATCAAGGTCACAGAGGCCAATTTCTGAAATTTCAGGTGTTGGCCTCATTCTAGCGATAACTCAAGAACCATTTGAGTTATGAACTTTAAACTTAGTGCTAGTATGTATCACCATAGGAAGACAATCTGATTAGATGTTGAGGTACGTAGGTCAAAGATCAAGGTCACAGAGGCCAATTTCTGAAATTTCAGGTGTTGGCCTCATTCTAGCGATAACTCAAGAACCAGTTGAGTTATGAACTTTAAACTTGATGCTAGTTTGTATCACCATAGGAAGAGGATCTGATTAGATTTTGGGGCATGTAGGTCAAAGGTCACAGGTCAATTTTGAAATTGCAATGTTAGCCTTGTTAACGTGATATCTCAAGAACCATTTGAGGTATGAACTTCAAACTTGGTACTAGTATGTATCACCATAGAAAGACGATCTGATTAGATTTTGGGATACGTCGGTCAAAGGTCAAAAGTCATAGAGGTCAATTCTGAAATTGCAGGTTTTAGCCTTAACGTGATATCTCAAGAACCATTTGATCCATTAACTTCAAACTTGGAATTAGTATGCATCACCATAATGGGACGAATTGATTAGATTTTTGTTCATGTAGGTCAAAGGTGACAGGTCATAGAGGTCATTATACGGGTGTATGTGAAATTAATGTTTTTTTTACCTTTGTTATCACCATATCTTAACTATTTTGTATTCATGACTAGGAGGAGATAAAGTGATCAGACTTTTGGGTTATAAGGTGTAAGGTCAAATGTCAAAGAGGTCAATTAACATGGAATTAGAGGCTTTTTATTCTGGTTATCACAATATTTCAAGAACAGTTTGAGCCATCAACTGAATTTAGGTGGAGGCATATAGGAGATGCAGTCGCATTCATCTTGTTTTTTTTCAAATTATGCACAAAGAGGTCAATTAACATGGAATTAGAGGCTTTTTATTCTGGTTATCACAATATTTCAAGAACAGTTTGAGCCATCAACTGAATTTAGGTGGAGGCATATAGGAGACGCAGTCGCATTCATCTTGTTTTTTTTTTTCAAATTATGCGCAAAGCTTTAAACTAAGCCTTCCTGGCATTTCTGTTTTTATAGCGTTTCCAGCTGGATCATTTTATTGCTTTCATTGGATTTGTTCCTTTGTTGTAACCCCCAGGTATCCCCATGATGGCCATCTGTGGAACCTAGCAGCTGAACTGATGCTACTTCTTGATTCAGCGAACACAGAGGTATGGTATCTCTCAATGAAGGCAGAAAAATATGAAATAGAAATTACGAAAGAAATAGAATTTGAGCTGCCAGGTATTTTTTCTGCCGTTTTAAGAATACTTTTAGAAAGGAATTTTTAGTTCTGGTATGAATGCTGAATTTTTTTTTTTTTTTTTGGGGGGGGTGCTGATTGGTCAGTTTTGCTGTTAGGATTAATCTCCAGATGTTTATACATGAAATATTTTATTAAAAAACGTAGAAGTATGTGGAAAGTCATTTTGTATAGAAATGTTATATCTATATATTTCAACATTTTTTTTTCTGTTTTGCAGTTTGCATCTACATGTTCTGAAAAGGCAACACTTCTAGTGCCTACTCATAAGGTGAGATGATACATGTGTATATATTTAAACATATTTTTAAAAGAAAGTTAGCCCTAAAAAGGCAGTGTTATTTTGGGGCTCTCTCAGCCGGAAGAGGGCGGATTAATTCTGGATCTGAGCCAGATAGTGACAACAAATTCTGAAACTTAGCAGCTTGTAATGAATAAGCCCATGAAGTTTCATATCTGTATCACAAACAGTTGTTATGGCTAATTTATTATTCACGTATTCATGTTTGAAAATTCTGAATTGTTTATAATGCATATATGGAGAAATGTCTCAAAGATTTCTTGCATGAATACTGGTACATGTATATGATTTTCTGTGGTATAGAATGTCTTCCAGGTCCATGGGGCTGCAAAGCTGTGCTCTGGTTGCCATGGTAACTCAACCAAAGGTCGTCTGTCACCCAGCTTGATTGCAGCACAGAAGGCTGTCCATGCCATGCCAGGTAGACAACATACATGTATTATCTGTTGGGAGCCAGAAGGGCTTTAACTCATAATATTTAACCTGGATTAACACTCTTTTTACTCTCAACAGACAATATCAAACTACATTTAGCTTTACTCTTCTACACACAGGCTTCTCAGCAGAAATTTTAGTCAAACATTGTCCGAAGGGGGTGGTTTTGGAAGACCAAACAATTTTTCTGGTTGGAAGTGTTTGTTGGCATATTAAGTAACCTTGTCGGTATCTTTGTTGGGGAGAATTTGCCCCGTTTTTTTTTTTTTTTTTTTTTTTTTTTTTTTTGGGGGGGGGGTTTCTTCTGAAAACACCACACATGGTAGCAGCACCAAGAGTATTATGCACAAGTGAGAACTCTGCCTACACATATAGGCCATACTAATGAAGTGGCCTTTTATTACAGGTTGAAGGCATCTGTGTTGACCTGAATTTGTTTGTAATTGCTATATATATATTTTATAACCCAGTATATTAGAGCCATAAGAGTCAATAGCTGTTTTTGGTCAAAACTCACAACTCCAATGACATACTGAGTCATGATGAAATTTACAGGTTTAGCTTCTTTGAATAATTAAATTGACTTATCATATGTTGTGTTATGCATGTTGATGTGGTTCTTCTGTTTACTTTTTAGTTTTTGTTAAAGTGTGACCCAGTGGCACCTATTCCGAACTCCAGTTTCACTTCATCCAAGGTCTAAGTGTGATTTAAACCCAGTCTAAACCAGCCCTTTAAACCAAGGTTTTAGAAAATCACATTCTGAATGCCAGTTTAACTAACAATCCAGTCTAAATGTGGTTTAAGTTTGTGCAGAAATTTAGACTAGACTTGCAGTCATAGCCAGTTTTAAAGGCATTGATTAACTTTGCCCAGGACTGAAAAAAAAAATCACTGTTCCAGCTAATGCTGTAATCATAATTGCAAACCTTTAGCTCAGACAGGAATCGCCTGAGTTTTATAAGCTGATCGGTCGTTTATATATCAAGATATTTACGATTGAACATTGATGTCGGGATAGAGTACCACCGAACCCTAAAGAACTCTTACGGTTGGCATACCTCGCTCTATCACAGAATACAGTACGGGCTGGAAACCCGCTCTGAAATCGCCAAGCGCTGGTGCTTGGTTTTTGTGACTGCAGCGCAGCGAAGAAGCCGAGCGACTTGCGCTAGCGATTGATCGCGATTTTCTCTTTTTTAGGATAGTAAACGGGTTCCATTTTCTCTCATACTTTCACATATCCTTAATTATATATGTAGTTAGAGGACTGCACACAATTCACTGGCATTTGAGCTGATTTTACAATTTTTCACAAAGTTAATCAATCACTTTAATCAAACTCTGGTTTAACTACTTAGACTGGAGTTTAATTCAAACCGGAGTTCAGAATATGGGCCAGTGAGTTTGCCAGTACGTTTAATGTAATGACAGTCGTAAAATAACACATACTAATAAAGTAGGGCATGGTGATTGGTGATGCTTGTACTCTATCAAGACAGAATATATTCACGAGTGCAAACCAAAAAATAAGTTATTCTTAAAAATACTAGCTTTGATCATACTGTCTATTGGAGGTCTCTTGAACAGATTTTTTAGTTGTTAGTTTCCATGCCGTTTTCGTCTATTCTATAGCTAATGATAAGCCAAACTTAAATCAATGAGTATTTTACCTTTTGATTTGAATAGGTGATGTGAATAACTGGGCCCTCCTCGGAGCTTCTTGTTCTGCCCAGTCATCGTGGCAACACGTCCACAAGGAGAATGGGAATCTAACAGATGTCAACCTCAAAGTGGCCAAATTCCTGTTACAGACAAGTGAGTGAAATATGAAAATTGGGCCAAGGCTGATATATAAGTCCAGGACTAAAAATTACTTTGGTTTGCTTACGCCAGAGGATGTGCATGTATGTTTACACCCAAACCATTAGTACAGTACATGTACATATTTGGTTTCAAGTATAATCCTGAGTCAAAATGTATTCCCCTTTAAAACATCTGGCCTGGAAGGAGATTTTGTCAAATATCTTTCCATTTTTATACTTTGTCTTTTATGCTTTTTCTTTTATAAGAAATTTGTAATTAATCTTCACTGATTACCAGTATTGTTCATCCTTGTACATTGTACAAGATGGTTTTTGATGTCAAGGAACTAATGATGTTGCTTGTCTTCTTTGAATGATTTTAGGTCAGGCAGACTCCAAACTAGCTGCCTGGGTTTCTCTTCATAATGTCTTCTGCTTGCTTCAGAGTCAGCAGTGGAATGAAGCGAAAGAACTGTCAAAACGGGTACGGCTCTGTTTCTCAATCTTAATAGTACATGTAGTTTAGAGGGAGTATCCAAGGCTGCATGTATTTAGAAGTTATGATGAAATCACTTGTAACTATAAATTCCTAGTCTCAACTTCCCAATTAGAAGTAAATTTTGCTTTATTTTGTTGGAAAGAACATAATTATATACATTATACATGTACATACAAGAAGGAAATATATTTTTTTAATGTTAGTTGAGGTAAGTCATGATTTTCTGTGTAAAATGGCCTTAGAAATACATCTTGTAGAGATAGTAAAGCAGCAAGATCATTTTCACTAGTCATATCTTTATTTTCGTATTTTATAGTTGAGCATTGTCGAGGTGTTTGCTCAACTTTTTATTTGGGCTTCCTCACAGGCAACCTAGACGGTTGCTTAGGTTGCCAAATGCTACTTGTTGTGATTGTTTACAATAAATTGCACAACATTCATATGAAGAAGTGTAGGATTTTTAGAAACAAAAGAAGGGTTTTTAGGTTGCTAAACACTTTTTTTTTGACGGGGGGGGGGGGGGGGGGGGGGGCAGGGGCAGGGGAAATGATGGCATCAGTTTGATTCCTTCTTTTTCGTGACAAGTTGTTCCAACATAAGGAGACAAGTAATGTGGTTAAAGGGGAACAATCGTTTTTTAAAATTTAATATCAAAATTAGCTGCTGGAGTGGTGTGACTATGGGAGCGAGATCAATGCAAATCTCATGTTGCTGCATACTCTAAGTGACTGGATGGAGACTAGAAAGAAGGGTAGTTTGGAGTTGCTCAGATCAGCTGTCACAGCATCACAGTCATCACTTGCCTGGCAGGTAAAAAGAGCAATATCATTCAAGGTTGTAACATTTCATTAATAACCCACTTTTCTGTAACTTTGAAAATAGTTTCCCTTTGTTGGTCAAATGCATTTTCTTGACAGTAAACCAGGTTTGATGAATTTAAAAGGTTTGCTCAGTTTTGGTTTGATCGAATTTTAGAGTAGACATGTACACATGGCAAGCTAAAAATGTTTACATGGAACACCAGTGTAAAAAATCACATCATGTGTTGGGTGACATGTTACTGGTGTCATGGTTGACTGCAATGATATCTCATGCATCCTAGGAAAGATTTAATTCACTGGGAGGGAAAATCAAATAGTCACTTGTATCTTCTATAGGTTTATTGTGATGTCTTCGTAGAAATTTCTATCATAGATAGATGAACTTATTTTGTTGATTTTAGGCTTGCATTGCCAGAGGTGAAAGGTCATTAGTTACCAATAAGACATGAATTAAAGTCGTGGCATTTTGGCATTGTAATAATTTTTCTTTTTCTTGTTTGATCAAGACACTGGGTAAGATCTACAGTGAGTCCAAGATGGTGGCTGCAGCTGAAGCTTGCTACAAACAATGCCTGGCCCTGACCAGTGGTAGAAGGCAGATCACTATACTACATCAGTTAGCTTACCTTGCCGTTTGTGCTTTGAAGGTACAGTCTACTTCTTCGTTTCTCTCTTGTGCTCTCTCATTGACTTTTCGTTGAAAGTCTTGTTCTCATTCTCTTTGATGCCTTTCCGTGTAGACAAGAAGATATTCCCTTAACCCCCTCCTTCCTTTCTCTGTCAGTTTTGTTTTGTTTGGCGATTGTATTTAATTTCATAGACATGAGACATCAGACAATCCGAACTACATGTTTAGTGTCTGTTAGTCTGTAATCAAATATATACTGTACTTCAAGTAAATGTTTCTGTTATACACCTATTTCCTGTTTTTGATTCTGTGTATTCATTAAATATTGATAAGGTCAACTTAAAGAGAATTTTTAAAAATCAGGTTTTTGAATTGTTGTCTCATTCCATTTGGTATTGAATTATTATGTATCTGTACAGGCAGGAGATGAAAGTGGGTCATGGAGTGACCTTGCTCAGCAAACAGTGGATGAACTCAACAAACAGGCCCCCAAGCAAACCATCAGTCACTTACTCAAAGGATTGATTTATAAACATCTCGGAAATCAAGACAGGTGAATATAATTCGCTTATCTATTATGAAGGAGGAGCAGTGGCTCAGCGTTTGAGCAGTGGTCTCGTACCTGGGAGGACCCCAGTTCGAAACCAAATGGATGCCCTAGTGCCCTTTGGTAAGGCATTAGTCCTCATTACCAAGTCCCTCTGGGAGGTCTTAAAGCCGTCGGTCCCCTGGTTGCTTACATGCTTTCTTAGCAGTCAGGAAAAATAAACCTTCAAAACTTTTCAGCAATCATCTTTGTCATCATCACAGTCATTATCATCATCATCATCATCATCATCATCATCATCAAAATCATCATCATTGTCATCATCACTATTGTCATCATTGTTGTCATCATCATCATCACCATCACTTGTGGTTTCTTTACAATTTGCCTTCCAAAATACAAAGTATAAATGACATGATAGACAGACTCATAAGAGAATATATTCTGTGACATCTCTTTTGCAGGCAATCAAAACGAGAGCTGAAGCATGGCATGGAGAATGATGAGGAATCTGGAACAGAAGACTACACCCAGTCTGTAGTAAGAGTTCATCTGGTGGAAGCATTGGTCAAGAAGGATAAGGAGTCTGCACAGGTAACACAAGCCCTTTATTTATTTTTTTTTTTTGTGTGCAGTATGTATTGTACACATATGCAGTAAGCATATTTTGCCTACTGGGTTTGTCAGTTTGTGGTTATCTTAGTTTGACTTAATATATATATATTGCCCAAGGCTTCTGATCATGATTGATGTGAAAATTTCACCACAATTTTCAGGGATATTGCTGTTGTCACGTTTTTTGTTTTAACAGGCAATTTGGCAATTTCAGTCAGTCAAAATAGAATGATAATCAAAGAGAGGATAATTTGGTGAAGTCAGGGAGTTGGAAAATTGGGGAGGGGAGGAATAATGAGTGAACATAACTTTTAATCAATTGTCAAACCATATACATGTATGAAAATACATAAGTACAGCAGAATGTTAAAGAAATGGAATGGTTGATATGTAATTGTTAATCTCTCACTTTTTAAAGCTTAACATAGCTTCTGCCTTGCTCAACTCTCTCTCTCTCTCTCTCTCTCTCTCTCTTTAAATTTTTGATTATTACTCTTTTCTGACAGGATCTTGTGGAAGAAGCCATGCAGAGGAATGATCCTTTATGTACCAGATTGGAGGAATTGGTTTCAGCATAGATATGATTTTTTTTTGTCATGATGGAAAGTTGTAATAGATTTTCCAACTCATCATCCACCTATACAAGAAAATAAAGATCTATTCTTTTAAATATTACTGTCCTAAAAATTTCATGGAAACCTTCAGAAACTCAAGTATTCTTTAGAAGAAAAAGATGTATATTTCTTTAGATTATAATTTTCCTCTTTTGATCTTTGTATTAAATATCAGCCCCCCAAAATGCCATGGGTGAATATGCAATCAATAATACATACACAACTCTTGCCTGAAATCACCACTAGCTGTAGGTGAAAATTTGACTTACCTGAATTTCAGTTCATGTATTAAGTATTGCACACTATAAATAGTCCAAATAAGGTACATTGGAAACTGTTCCAGGTGTCTTTATCACTTAGAAAACACATTCTTTTGGCCATTGAAGATTTTTTCCCTCTCTTTATTTCCAACTTTAACAAAGGCTTGAATCCAGTCTTCACACTTGAATTTTAGATGGGGTTCTTGCTTTGTGATATACATATATGTTTCAAAGTGGATAGATAAATAATGGACTAGCAGTATGATATCATACAGAAATCACAGTGTCTAAAGTGTGGTATCTGTTAAAGCATTCAAGTGATGGAAAATGATATTCATAAATTTGAAAATTGCTGTAGTAACCATCGATACTACATATCATCCTACTCTCAGAATATATGTAGAAATGAGTATGATTTTGTAATTTTTTAATTCAGAAAAGGAAGAGAAAAGTAAGACATAAAGGTGGTATAACGACCATGTACATGTAAGTCTACTAACCAACACAGGAGTCAACAGTCTTTACATCATACATTTTGACATCTAGCTATATTTCCCCATCTTTGAGAGAATGTCAATCATTTGGAAACATTTAGAAACATTAAACAGAGAGAAAGGTTGAAGAGCAGGTATGTGACCTTCACAACTGAAAATATAAGTGCTTGAATTGCACACACTGAAATTAATATTGTAATGAAATTTCAAGCAAATTTATTATTATTAAAAGGGTACCAATCACCAAGAAGTATTTTGCTCTGTATGTTAGAGGTGTTATGTATTGGCATCTCATAGCCAAGGAATGGCACTTCATAGTAACATAATAAAGCATGCTACACACATGATGTGAAACCAGTCACCTGTGTCCATCTGAATATGTTACATAGTAGTACGAATGGGGTGTTGAACGTTGTCAGCAGACTGGACTCATAGTCAATCTTTATTTGCAGAAATCCTGACTTTGCGTCAAGGACTGAGAAGACTTTCACTCCTGGCATGTCGGCTACTACTTCTTCCACACTGGGGATCCTGTAGTGTTCCCTTCTGATTGCTCTATTTAGGTCCTTAGGATCTAGGCAGATCCTCACCTTGTCTCCCTTTACAACTGTAACCATTGAGTTGACCCAGTCGGTGGGCTCTGTGACTCTTGTGATGTGGCCATCATTTTCCCTGTCTTTCAGCTTGGCCACTATTTTTTCTGAAAGGGCCTTGGGCTGTCTTTTTGGGGCATGAATGACTGGCTTCACAGTGGGATCGATCTTTAAGGAATATGTGCCTGGAAGGCACCCTGTCAGATTATGTAGTTCTGGATACTCGTCGATGCTGTGAAGCCGTCTAATTAACTTGAGTTTGGTGCTGACTTCACCTGATAGGAGGACTGGTTTTGATGCTGCCTCTACTATATAGTACTTTACCTTGATGTATGCATCTTTGTAGTTTAAGGATTGCCGATCCTTCCACTTTCAGTTCATGTTCGGTGTAGGATGCAAATTTGGTTCAGCTCTTTTCCAGTTTTTCTCTGCATTGCAGTGCCTTAAAGATATGACTGGGCATTATGGATTGTGCTGCACCTGTGTCGATCTGGGCCTCGACTTATTTGCCCATGATGTTAACAGTTTTGTACCACTCATCCTTTTCACCATTAACTTGGTGGACGCAAACTTGTCACATCCTGACAAATCACCGCCCTGAACCTCCTGACTCTGCTCCACGCTGTGGGCATTCTTTGTACGACAAACAGCAGTGAAGTGGTTTTTTTCTCTTGCAAACAGTGCAGGTCAGCCCCATGGCTGGACATTTCTCATGATCAGAGCTGCGCCCGCATTTGTTATATTTGTCCTTCTTGGGCGCACTTTTCTCCTGGCCAGCTGGGCAATAGCTTTTTTTGTCTGAGCTTTTGCCCGACCTTCTTCCTCTGTTGCCCTTTTTGGTGCCTTCGGATAGCATGAACTTCTCCGTTTAATGATCTTCATCGAGTCTTGAGCTAACTCGAAGTTTTGTCCTATTTGAATGGCCTTTTGTCATGTTAAGGCATCACCTTCTTCCAGGCATTACTCTCTAACACTGGGGTGCAGAGACCGGAGAGCTATTGCATCTCGCAACATTCTATCTTCTTGATCGTCACAGTCCTTTATGAGGGTTTTCAGATTGGTCACAAAGTTGTCAAACTTCTCACCTTCTTCTTGCTTCCTTCGGTTAAAATTCACCATGGTTCTGATTTGGTCGCATTTTGGCTTGACATATGCTTCATATTTGTTGTACACCCCTTGCAGTGTTTCATCTTCGGCTGGAATTTGCTGTCCACTAGCATCTTGTCTAGCAGGTTGCCATTCAAAGGTCTGGTAGATCGCTCTGCCGTTATCCCCAATATACATGTATGTCACAAGATAATTCACCTTATCTATCTCTGTCTTTGAAGCAAGGGGACCTTTAAATGTGAATTCACAATGCTGTTTGAGCCTGCACCACTCTTTCAGCAAGTCTGATGCTGACCAGTTCATGGAGGGCTTATCACTTCCAGAAGCCATCTTGTAGCTGTCCTCTCTTATGCAACTGTATCAACTCAAGCTCACACACACAACTTTCACTTTACACGTGTATAGAGTCACTCTGTGTGTACTTACAGCTGTGTGTATGTGTGTTTGGTTTGCTGCATTCCATTGGGCTCTCCAGCATGAATCACAAGGCAGATCACAGTAAAGTTTCACCATTTGTCATCTTCCATCAACGTTGCCAGAGTTGGCAGAATTCTGCTTTCTGGAAGAATTTTGACTGCTTTAGCATCTAGCATTATGCTAGGCATAATTTGACAAAATTTAGCAGAATTTTAGCAGAATTCTGGTGTTTCTTTTGCTTGTCAGAGAATTTTGGAGTAAAAATATACCCAAAAATGCTAATAACCTTCTTTTTTTTTTTCTTTTTTTTTTGTCAAGAGAATTTTTGAATACTGATAACCTTTATTTTGTTGTTGTTGTTTTTTTGTTTTTTTGCATGTCAGAGAATTTTGGGGGGTAAAATTTTGATTTAGCAGTAAAAATCTTTATATAGCAGAATTTTCGCTGCTCGCTAGCAGAATTGTATTTTTTTCGCTGGCCACACTATCTTCCATTAGCAGTTTCTCATCCCTTTTCCTGACTGTGTGGAATCACAAATGTCTCTTTATTTTACTGTGAAACACACTTCCACCATAATGTCGGCTAGGCTCCATGCCATTATACTATATCCAAAATATGGGCTTCAAATATTACTTCTGTAAAGAGATATTGCAATTTTAATTACACTCTCTATAAGCTTAAAAGTGAGTTGTAAGTAGACTACTCGATGCATCCGTATGCTCGTGCCAAGATAAGGGCTCACGCGAACAAAACTTGGAGTTGGGTTTCGCGCGCATAATGTACCTTCATGTTATCCTTTATTTCCTTCATACTCCTTAACTGTTGACATATAGAAGCCAGATACGTTCTTTGAGGTTTATTTTATACTTTCTGATGGTACACAAATTATTTTTTCAGGTGGTTTTAAGTACGATTGAAATTTCAATGCTTTTTTAATTTCCTTTAATGTCTGTTTTGCAAAAGCATGGTGACAAAAATGGCCATAAGTATTGACAAACTTAATATTTTTTTTCCAGTTGAAATATTTCACTTATGTTGTTCTTTCGGACATCTTGCTGCCTATCACAACTTTGTCATATTTTGCACCATATTATTTCTATTGTGAAAAAGTAATTTACAATGAGATTCCATTAGTTACGATCTTCTGTAAACCCCATAATTGAACAGAAGTTGCTAAATCAAGGATGCCCCATACTTCTCTTCCCCTCCTCTCATTTTGAGCACAATAATTGTGTAAAGTAGATTAAAACAAATTTATACTATAAATCAAGTCATTGTATTTTCTTGCAATATACACAGGAGCTGATTTTTTTTAAATTAAATACATGTATTATAAGAGATCCTTTACTTGGTGTTTTAGTATTCTCTTTGCTTTTTGTGTTTGTGTATGTACATGTAGAAAAAAAAAATGCATGAGAATAATATGAGAAAAGAATGATAGAAAAGTGTCTAAAGAGCAAGCAAAATAAATATTTCAGATGTAATATTCAAGTTATGGTATCGAGAACAAAATCCTCACTAATGCCATAAAAAGCACACACTTTAAGGGACTTCTAATGAGTACATGGGGGGGGGGGGGGGGGGCTGGGGGCACCGCCAATTTTGAAAATGGCTAAATTCAGGCAACCAATACCCCATATTAGGGCAGCAAGGTGCCCAAAGTTTCACATATTCGAGCAGGAATATTCAGGCAGGAAGGTAATTTCTGTTCATTTCCACTATAAAAAGTGTCGAAATCGTGGCTCGAAAGTTATATTAGGGCAAAAGACATCAGCTTCCCTCGCGAAAATGTGTCCGTATACCTATGAATGAGTAATACAAAAACAAATTTGATAGAAATCAAAATAAATGAAATCAAGTTAATGAGAAAGATAGTTCAAAGGTGCTTTTCATGCACAAATATATGTCTTATTGCTTTTCAATGAAGGGGCCTACTCTTAGCAACATTTTGCTAGGCCAAGCAACCAATTTTCTGCATGACATTATATTCAGAATAACTTAGAAGTTAGTTTTATTACCAGAACTCACAACTACCTTAATTTCTATTACAAAATGCCAATTTACAAATGACAATATATTTCCCCAAAAGGAAGGAAAACATCACACATGGAGCATTTCATACAAATAAAATAACATGTTATTTTAATATTGCAATTTTAGCTGTTTTGCTGGGGTCATGTACAATTTTAAAGTTTTTTTCAATGATCACATTGGTAGAGAAGAAGTAAACTATGTGTCAGTTTTATGCATCATTAACTAAGCTCACTTAGACATCAATAAAGATGTCATCTTCTTATTTATGTCAAACTGTCAGAGTCTATGACTCCCCCACCCCAAAACATACACAGACCCACAATTTCTTTCCTTTACCCTTTTTCTTTCCTTCTTTCTACCAACACACACCCACACATATTCTCTCCTTTTCCCCCCTTTCATTCTCTCTCTCTCTTTCTCTCTCCCTCTCTCTCTCTCTTTCTCTCAACCCCTCTCCGACTTTCTCTGTCTCTAATTTTTCATACTTGCCACACTACCACAATCACAGTAAGGTACACGTAACAAATCTCAATGCATTCTAAATGACCATAAATATATTTTCAAAAGAAAAAAAAAATTTCCATTGGAATTTTAATCTGCGATCTCGATTTTTCTTTCTGATTTTCTGAAGATTCACTCCTTCATTATTAACTGGATACATTCTGTCCTCCATGTGCCATCTGAATCCTGTCTCCCAGACAATTTCATAACTGCAACATTTATCTTTATTTTAAAAATGGATACTGTCCATGTAGCGCAAAGTTAATTACAATTTGAGTTGCGTTCCTGACATGACCTTCTTTTTCTTCTTCTTGGTCTTGAATCCATGCACCTCGGCGACTACTTCCTCCTGCAGTTTGCTGAAGAAGGCCTTGGAGGACTTGAGGTTTCCTTTGGTGCTGTCCATATCCTGCAGAAAAAGAATATATAAACTTGGTGACTGATTAATCAATAAAAGCTGAGAAACAAGACATCGCAAAATCACTCTTATTGGAATTATTTTATGTATTCTAATTCACATGTAATTCTTTGGGACCTGTTCAAGAATGTTTCTGACAGTCATTCACAAGTTCAAGCTTGCCTCCTTTCTAAACATGTAAAACTTAATAATATATTGAAATTAAGTTTCGCTACGTTACGTTGATGAGTTTTTCAAAAAAAATATATATATTTCTGGTCCTTATAGAAACTAGCATACATTATCTCTGCCGAACTTGTCAAATCAGGGCCCTGTTTCATAAAACTTGTTATCAATAACAACTGCAATAACAACAAATTTGCCAGCCAATCAGATGCAAGTATATCAGTAGCTTATAAGTGTTATTGTAACTCGTTAATTCTAACAAGTTTTATGAAACGGGGGCCAGATCCAAAGCAAAATCGGCATTGAGATCTCGCACTATGTAAATGGCTGCTGTTATCTTTATCCAACAACAGGAAGACCCTACCTTCACAATGGTGGTGGTACTAGACGGAGCCTTGCTGTTCTTTTCAAGCCTTGCCAGTGCTGCCTTCTTACTGTACTTGTTACCGAGACCTGGGTTTAACTTCTCAACCATCTTCTCTTTTCTCTCCTTGTCCTTTGCCTTGGCACGCTGCTTCTGCTTCTTCTTGCGTAGCTCTCTGTTACGATCTGTCGAGGTCTTTTCCGTCTTACCCTTCATCTCCCCTTTTTCCTTCTCCTGTGAAGCAGAAAAACAAAGAGAATAGTAAAGAAGGAAATTTCTCATTATTTGTTTTTCTTGATAAAATACTGCATTACATAAGAATATTAAGTCATATGACATGACGTAATCTCTGGGTTAATTACTTAAATATACATGTAGATATCCTGATCATATGAATTGTCTAACCCAAATACTAGATTCATTCTCACAAATCTCTGATTGTGAGATTGGGAAACAATTTAAAAAACACAAAACATCAACCACTTCAATTCCCATCCCAATCTAAATCAAATCCAAAACACATACATGGATACCCAAACATTACCAAACTAACCAAAATGGAGAATGTAAACATCACAAACCTTGATTTCTTCTGGTGCCAGCAGGGATGACTCAGCGACACTGACAGGCGTGACCTCTTCCATGGAGATGGCCGGTGTGTTGGAGACAATCTTGACCTCTGGGCCAATGGGTTTAGGGGTGAAGTGGAAGTTGGAGAGAGCATCCAACTTAATGAAGAGTGAATCCATGGATTCCTTGATCTCTTTGTGCAAGGGATCCTCCTTCTCCTCCTCAGCTTCTTGCTGAATATTCCAAAGATAAGAAATAATGGACTCTAGAGTTGATGAATCTTAAGTTTTCATCAGCCACTCAAACCAAACAAGACAAAAGATATATTTTTCAATTTTGGTTATGTACATCAATTTCATGAGAAAGTGTTTAAATGTCATGCAATGTATGAATTGTGTCGTCAATTAAGTAAAATTATCCAAAAAAAGAAACGCACACAATGGAAGCTAGGGGTGGGAGTTTCGGGTATTTTTTCAATTCGGGAACCCGACTATTTTTCGGGCGGGTTCCCGGTTACCCGAAAATGATATAACACGAATTACAAGCCAATATTTACCCCTAAGAAGCTACAAACACTGTGGGAAACTCCTTTGTGTTTGGCAACTGAAATAAACCATTCGAGGAAAAAAAAAAACAACAACAAAAACAACAACAACAACAACAAAACAGGCGGAGGAAATCGCGTGGGCGCAAGACAGGATAGGCATAAGCCGCCTAAATCTAATCTGTAGAAATTGTCTACCGTCTAATCATGCCAGCGCGCCAGCGCCTTAGGTAGTCACGCGCGGTCAACAGTCCCCTCGCACATGTTTATCCAAAATACATGAATGTACATGTACTTATAAAAAAGGAAGGGGAATACAAAGAAATCTTATGAAGAAAACCTCGTTTGAGACGATGATCATGATGATTCTTAATAATTTTGTACGGGCAGCTCTTGGGAATTTTGACATCGTGATCGTAGAGTTCGAGTCACTTACTCACTTTGTACACAAACTTCACTGTTCACACGGAGTATTGATTTGCCTGGCGAAAATGGCGAGCTTTCTGTAGTATCTACACTCCTCATACTCTAATTATACACATTGCGAGTCCTCACGCACGCGGTCATCGTCTCACCGACAGTTTCATTCTCAACGTGTGATCAACCCGCCAATTATTGAAATTCACACACACGTACCACTACTAGTACACATAAAATCATCAATACATGCCGGGTCCTCTCTCTTCGCCAGTAGCACCATTGATATCATCATCGATCATCATAATCATCAAAGACATCATCATCATATCATCATTATCAAGATAATAACATCATCAAAACAATTATCTTCATCAGACATCAAATATCATCATTCATCAAACTCATCATTCATCAAAAAAAATCATCAAGCCAACATTTTCTTCTCTGTCCGACTGCAACTTCATCCTTTAACACACACATGCGGTTCCCTTTTGAAATTCGATCTGTTTATACAAAGCGCCTTTCCGCCCAATGCCGCCGCGGTATATGAAAGGAAAAAAGAAAAAAGAAAAAAAAAAGGCGCATACCTTCATTGGCTGGCTGGCATATGACTTGTCATGACTTGTTATTAACGGACCGCTCATGAAATGACGTCACAAGCCCAATTTTATGAATGAAAATGTTAATCGCGCGCACTGTAGACATCCTTTGCTTCTCACAGCCTTGCTTTTCACTTTCGCATGAACAATGAAGGATATTATTTTGGATATATCGTTCATGTACTCTTAATCTGATTTCAGTAATTGGTAACTTCTTTGCTAAAGTTTCAGGATATTGTGACAGTGTCAGATCGTGATCGTCGATGTTAAAAATACCTGTTTAATAGTGTACGAGTTGTGAGATGCCACGTGCGAGTGTGGAGCGACTGTTGAATATGCATGAGTTTGTAAACCTTACGCCCGTTAATCGCTCATAGACTTATCGTTCACTGCAAAGAAGGGGGAAGGGCACTAAATGCAAATTATGTCATGGGTTCAATGAACCAATGAGCAGTCTCCGAATAGCGGCAGTGAGCTTTGCTCTCTGTGTATACGAATGTGTAAGGTTATGTTTCACAGTGAGTTGAACGAATCAAAAGCGCATCACTGCAATGGTGCGCTAGAGCGCTACTAGGTCTATATAGTAAATGGCTGTTCGACGTTCATCTACCGCCTTGTCGTGTACATACATAGGTGATAATTAAATACTCATTTTCGGGTATCGGTTATCTAATATTTTGACCCGGGTCCCGAGGCTCTCGGGCGGGACTCGGGTACCCGGTTTTTAGTCCCAGCCCTAATGGAAGCACAAGCATAGATACACACATAAGGGATTACAAACCTGACCAGCTCAACAAAATTGTATGACACATATAATTTGTATATAATCTATAATGAGCAGAGAATTTTTTCTTCGATTCAGTTAGAATTTTGCTTTATTAGAACCAACTTTCAGGCCGGTATCGTTCAAGGTATCTACCTGAGTCTGTTTGATGTACTCTTGCTCGTAGATCTCTCCTAGACTCATCTTGCTCTTCTCCTGATCCAGGGTGACTCTCTTCTTGAACTCCTTGGCCTCCTCTTTAGGCTTAGCCTTGCGCTGGACGTCATCCCAGGCCTGGTCCAAGACCCGCTGCTTGATCAGGGACTCCAAGGTCTTGGTGGTTTCCTCCGTGATGACAGGAGCTGTTGAAGTAGGGTTGTAAATAAGAATGTGAGATAGAATAGGGTGATGATGATGACGGTGGTGATGGCGGTAGTGAGGATGGTGATGATGGTGATGGTGGTGATGATGGTGATGATGATGATGATGACGATGATGATGAATATAATGTTAATTGTGATAATTTTGATGATGGTCATGATGGTCATGATGGTCATGATAATGGTGATGGTCGTGATAATGATGATGATAGTGACGATGATGATGAATATAATGTTTATTGTGATAATTTTGATGATGGTCATGATGGTCATGATAATGGTGATGATGGTTGTGATAATGACGATGATGACGATGATGATGATTATAATGATAACTCTGATAATTTTGATGATGGTCATGATGGTCATGATAATGGTAATGATGGTCGTGATCATAATGACAAAGATGATTATGATGATGGAGATGATGGTGATAATGATGGTGATGATAAAGATGATGATCTTGATGATTATAATGATATTTGTGATAATTTTGATGATGGTGATGATGGTCGTGATAATGGTGATGACGATGGTGATGATGACAAAGATGATTATGATGATGGAGATGATGGTGGTGATGATGGTGATGACAAAGATGATAACAGAGATGATGATGATGGTGATGATAACAATTTCAACAATAATTATAAAAACAACTGATTCCATTCAGTGAGTGAAGTGCTTTCATCACAACCTACCCCTGTCAATGGATTCAATTGCAATTTCACACAAAAAAACTCTCTACTCCCTGTGGAGCATTCCAACCAGTCACCATTTTGAACCATGCTGACATACACAGGTATGCATTAAAATAGTTGCCCATTCATCTGGATGGAGGGAAATACTTTGAAAATCAATTCTGGAATGTGAGATGTCTATTTTACATACCAAAGCAATTAGGAAAGCTGCCATGAAAAGAATTTGGTTTTTAGAAGAAACTCATGATTTACAAACTACACTTTCATTAAAAATAAGAAAGGTTTGCTTGGCTTTCTTAGTTATTCCTGTAGCTTAATTTAGGGTTGTTACAGACTTTTTACTTTTTACTTTCAAAAGAAAACATCACAGCATGAAATTCCTGCATACCTGGTCGAGTTCTGGCATCAAATTCCAGGTTCTCCTCAAGAAGACTGTTCTCTGGTCGTTTAATCCCTGCGACCTCTCCAGTGAGCTGCCATGATTTCTTTGACAAGTTAGACTGCTCCAGCTCATCGATCTTATTCCGAAGCTGCATTAAAAAATGAAGAATAAAAGGCAATGTCATTGCTTAAAAACTAAATAGAATAATTTCTGATTTTTTTTTTCACTCCTCTCAGGACAAGCCACATGTATTTATTCATTTGGTATCCCATACATTAAGAAATATCAAGGAATAATGAAACTATTTACTACTGAAAGCATCATTTTCATCAATATTTGGTCTGATCCAAGCAATAGTCGGGCTACTTATTACATTTTTAAAGTATAAATTTAAGATGTAGTCTTAACTACAAGACTAATATCAAACTTTCTCTTTACAAAGTTCTACAACCTTTAGTTTCTTGAACTACACATCTTATCAGTCCATCCTTCCATATTTATATACATACTTGAGTTAAGTTTAGTTAGCAATACTTTTATCAATGTTGACATTGTGCAGTAACAAAATCACATACAGACACAGATACAGTCTCTAAGACTGGTTTCTATTACATAGTTTCTATAATTTCTATAAGCGTTACCACACGTCAGTGTTAACATCTACCAAGCTGTTAGGAAACACACACATCGAATAGGTAGTCAATTCTCTTACCTTTTCCTGGCGCTTCTCAAAAGAGGACTTGTCCTCTCCCTTCCTCCTCTGGCCACCGAGGATGTCTGAGATGTCCTCCCCTTCACTCTCACTGCCACTCAGGAGAAGATCATCCTTGTCACTGGTTCCTGATGCCTTTCTCAGATCCGCAAGCATGTCATCATCCGCATCTTCAAACTCTGCCTCTTCAAAACTACAGATTGAATGATATACAGATGGGAGCTTCAATATCAACTTCTCAAACTACAGTAAAGCTGGTACATACAACTCTTCTTTTTTAAAGCTGTTCGAGGCACAATCACAGGAGCTGACTATAAATATAACGTAAAAAGTGTGCCATATGATGGAATTGGATCAAATGTAATCTTCAGTTGTAGAAAAGTATTAACATTTCCTATAGATGATTTTATTAACTAAAAATTTTAACATTCTCTTTCTGGTATTATCTCTTTATTTGAAATCAACTGTGTAAAGATTGGCCAGGAGTTACAAAAAAAGGAAACAAACTAATTCAAAATGCAGAAACTTGTTATTAATAATTTATCAATCTTATTAGCTTTTAAGTCCATTTTGGAGGAATAAAATAGTATTTGTTTGGAAGTGTATTTTACCATTTATCTCCTTAAATAAAAAAAAATATGTCTTCTGAATTTTTGAAAAAGACTTCAGGGACTTACCACAAGCTGCATGTGATCATTCAAATGAAAAACATGGATTATGGTTTGAAAGTTTGAAAATCGTTTATATCAAGAAAAGTACACCTTGCAAATACATGTATTTCATGATTCTTAATACTTGTAAGCCCCCCCCCCCCCCCATTTCCATTAGTAAAATACATAAAATTCTCACCTCTCTTCTTCAAAGTCTTTTTCATTCCCATCTTCTTCCATCTCTTCTTCCTCTTCTTCTTCATCAAAGTGCACTTTTTTTTTAGAGGATTTTGTTGCCATCTCTGCACCTGGGTCAGCGAAGAAGTCCCCATACATCATGTCCCTTGTGCTCTTTTTATCCTATCAAAATTAGAATGTTAAATGCATGGTACTCTTTTTAGATCTATGAATCTTCACTTCCTTAAATATGTATAAAAGTCTTGATAATATTTCATGAAAGTTCCATACAACATCACATTTATTTGAATCTTCTACATTTTGTGATCTATTGCACACAAATCATGCTTTACAATGATCCTAAAGATACCAATTTTTCCACAATAAAGGAGACTAAAAGGTGACATTGCTACCTTAAGAGCAACTAACAAAGTAGCAATTTTATCAATGCTAAATAAATAGGTCTTCAACTCAAAATAGTAATAGTGAAATAATCAATTCTTTCAGAATTGAACCAGATTTTATGAAAGCAAACATGAAAGCATAGCACGCAATAGAATGACAACATCATTTTGATCTACATGGACAGACTAGACCAAAATCAAATTTGTAAAATGATTTTCATAGTCACCTTTTTATGCAGCATCGGTACATCATCATCATCATCATCCTCATCATCCTCATCATCATCCTCATCATCCTCATCATTGAATCCTTCATCATCCGATGATGCATCTTCAAAAAAGTCTACAGGTTCCTCGTCATCTTCCTCCTCGTCATCCTCATCATCGTCATCACTTGCATCTCCTCTTTCCAACCGTCTCACTCTCTTGGCTTCCTTGGCATCCTCCATCTCTAAAAACTTCTCCATGTCCTCCAGTCGGAAGAACTGATCGTCAACAACTGATGACTTCCCCTTCCCACCCCTGTCCTTTTTTTGGGCACTAGACTTTGAAACCTTCTTTTTCGGTTTAGTTCTTGAGTGCAACTCATCAATGTCAAAGTTTGTATCTGATTCATCGCTTTCATCAGAGTCTTTGCTAGCTTTACTTGGTTTATTTGTTCTTGAGTTCATGCTATGATCTTCCAGGTCATTCTCACTGTCCATCATCTCCTCCTCATCCTCCTCATTCTCATCTTCATCCTCTTCAATGTCTTGCTCATCATCATCATCATCATCATCAAATGTGTCTTCTTCATCTTGATCTTCAGCACTGTCTCCCAACACATCTTGTCCTGTGGGGCTTTGAAGATGGAGTCTGTTGCGTCCAGCAATGGCTTTGGCAACATGTTTCACTAAGCTGCCAAGACAAGGTTGATTCTGCAGTTCCAGTTCTTGCCATATTTGCTCCTCATCGAATCCTTCAGTAATGAGCTCTGATAGTGGGTTAGAGGAGTTGAGATTTTCCTCTGCATGGCTTGCAGCTAACGCGAACAAAGTTTGGGTGCAGGACGTCAGAGCAGTTTCATGGGTTGGTTGAGAACTGTAATTAAATTTCACAAAAAAAGTATATACAGTGAAATAATCAAAAATATGTGATAATGTTGCATTTTGGCCCTGTACAAAGGAAACAACATTCATTGTTCCCTCTTTCCATAATAAAACAGTCATGAGTTTTCTTAACTCTTTCAGGGATGATTTTTGTTAAACAAACAGTTCAACTACTTTTATGACCATGTAAAATAGTACCCTTTTCAGACTCAGACTTAATATGTATTACATGCTCACAAGCTTCACAACAATGATATACTGACAAAAACACAAGTTGACCAAAAACAAATATTTCATATTACAAAAATATATAAGAAAAAAATTGATTTATTTAGAGGTTATAAGGAAAGTGACAGAACAAAAGCAAACACATCTGTGTTCTATAAGAAGCAAAGATACCGCATCTAAATTTGTAAGCTGTCAGCTCACATATACTGACAGAGGTCTTGAAAATCCATCTCCAAAATTTTTTATCACAATCCCTAATCTAAGGTAAATAAATATTGCTTGAAAATACACTCTCCTGGTTAATGAAAGAAGGGGAACAATGAGTTATTTGAGACTCCTTTCTACCAGACCTCATTGTTGATGTGATTTTGCATTCAAGTCTGGTTTGTGTCTTTCTGGCTTAAAACTTTGGTCTGTCAGGAATGGTTTGGGTTATGAATTGTCCAAAAGTCTGGTAATTTGTATTCCACTGTCATCTTTAATTATTTTTACATCTTCCTTTCCCAACCCAAAGTCAGAAGCCTACCCATATACAGCAGAAAGCAATGCTCAACTTGTTAACACTCACCATGCCAATAGCTAACTAGAAGAATTTTCGACCGCGCACGGTCGGAATTTATGCCTCCGCCAACAACAGATTGGAAATGTATGGCATATACATGTATGTACACTTTGGTTACTTGGTTAGTGTTGAAAGTATTAATGACCAAACATCGTTGGTTAAATAAGTTATCACAAGACAAACCACCTTTATGTATATAATGACCTCTATGATCTTTAAGCTTTGACCTTAAGACCCTAAAATCTAATCTAATCAATCCACTGTCCCTCCCATATGCATACATGGGCCAAGTTACACACTGATCCATAAAATGGTTCTAAGAATGAAAAACGGGATAGAAGGCATACAGACGTACAGACAAACGACCCAAAAACATAATGCCTCCGGCTACGTAGGCAGAAACATAAAAATGATGTGTCTATGGATAATAGAACATGCTTTAACCCTTTCGAGACAATTGACCACATTTTGTGGTTTGGCTCCATAACTTTTGATTCAGAGCTCTAAAAAATATACCAGATGCATGAGTAGAAAGAGCAAAAATTTCTACACACATTGTTTCCATTTTTGTTGCATGACCATATTGCGTTTGATGCCAGGAATTTTAAAAAGGAGAATAAGCTTCAAAATCCTTAAATTGGCAACACATTGAGAGGTACAAATTCATTGTTTTTACATTAAAATTGGCAATTTTTTCAACTTTTCGACATATTTCTAACCATGTATACTGTTTTCAAAGACATTACAACTTATTAAAACCATGTAGCACTAAAAGAAAAATATAGCTGTTGCCAATTTGAAGAACAAAATGTGACCAATTTAGCCCTGAAATAATTCCTGTCATGAAAGGGTTAAATAGTGCGATTAAAAAAAAAAAAAGAGTACCAAAGAGGCATAATTCTTGTAGGAAATTTAATCCCTGTTCTGAGAGTTGTAACTCAGTTATCAGAAGGTAAAAGGCAGTGAAAAATCAGATTAACCCCTTTTCATTTTTTTTTAAATTGAACTCTGTGACCTTGAACTTTAACCTCATGATCCCAAAATCTAATCAGATCACTGCCCCTCCCATATGCATAAAGCCAAGTCAATTTAATCCCTATTCTGGGAGTTGTAACTCAGTTATTAGAAGGTGAAAGCAGTGGAAAATCAGATTTACACTTAAAAAAAAAAAAAAAAAAAAAAAAAAAAAAAATTATTGAACTCCATAACCTTGAACTTTAAACTCATTACCCCAAAATCTAAGCAGATCATTGCCCCTCCCATATGCATGCATGAGCCAAGTCTGAAGATGATCCGTCAAATGGTTCTTAAGTTATCACAAGAACAAGCCATTTCTATGTATTTTATTGAACTCAGTGACCTTGAACTTTAACCTCATGACCCCAAAATCTAATCAGACCATTGCCCCTCCCGTATGCATACATGAGCCAAGTCTGAAGTTGATCTGTCAAATGGTTCTTAATTTATTGCAAGAACAAGCCATTTTAATATATTTTATTGAACTCTCTGACCTTCAACTTTAACCTCATGACCCCAAAATCAAATCAAGGCATTTCCCCTCCCATATGCACACTCCAGCCAAGTCTGAAGTTGATCCGTCAATCAGTTTTTAAGTTGCAAGAACGAACCCATTTTCATGTAACATTTTTATGTATTCTATTGAACTCTGTGACCTTGAACTTTAACCTCCTGACCCCAAAATCTACTCAGACCATTGCCCCTCCCATATGCACACTCCAGCCAAGTCTGAAGTTGATCCGTCAAATGGTTCTTAAGTTATTGCAAGAACAAGCCATTTTAATGTATTTTATTGAACCCTGTGACCTTCAGCTTTAACCTCATGACCCCAAAATCTAATCAGCGCATTGCCCCTCCCATATGCACACTCCAGCCAAGTCTGAAGTTGATCAGTCAATCGGTTTTTAAGTTATCGCAAGAACGATCCATTTTTATGTATTCTATTGAACTATATGACCTTGAACTTTAACCTCATGACCCCAAAATCTAATCAGCGCATTGCCCCTCCCATGTGCACACTCAAGCCAAGTCTGAAGTTGATTCGTCAATCGGTTTTCAAGTTATCGCGAGAACAAAACCCGTACGGACGTACGGACGGACGGACGGACAACCCGAAAACATAATGCCTTCGGCTACCACCTACGGTGGGCGGAGGCATAAAAATGAGCTCATATCACGGTTAAATACAGAGATATTGACAGAAAGTGGATTTAAAAAATCACAAGCACACCGGCCCATAAATTTCTTCATGTCAATCAACTAATCAATCATATCTGAAATAATATGAGCAAGTTTCAGTGCTCAGCATCATTATTTCTTTGCTCTCAAATGGCAAGCTACATCAATTTTTTGCACATGGAATCCAGCAATCATGTGAAAAAAAACTAATATTCTAAATGACTGGAGATGCTGTGAGACTAAGTCTATCTTTGTTAGAAAAATAATAGCTCGATACGATAACATTGCTTAAGTGTGAGTGAGCTTGATAGGGGATTGATTGATCAGGAGTTGGTCTAGTGGTAACGTCTACGGGCAGCTGTTTGTATTCACCTACAAACTGACTCTGATCAGACCCAGGTTTGAATCTCAGTCACGTCTTTCAGATAGTGACATTAAGGGTTGGTCCCAGACGTAAATAATCATATTTGATTGATACATGTCTCTCAAAAACTGAATTACACACACACACACGATTCTTACTCCCCCCCCCCCCCCCCCCCACCAAGTTATAGTGGTCATACTGACCACTAAGCAGGACGAATGCAAAAATACTAGTCATTTTCTATCGCATGTGCTTAAGGTATAGGGGGAAAAATAAGATAAATATTTCAAATACTTCCTTTCAAATTCAGCTCTTTAAAATTCAATCCAACCTTAATAGCAAGTTGCTTTGAAAGAAAGAGGAAAAATCAGATAAGCAGATTGGTGAAATTTTGAACGAAATCGGACAAGCAATAAGAAAGTTATGAATTTTTGAAAGTTGTGATCACTGTGCTTATGGGAATTTCAAATTGGCCGAATAGATAAATGTCACTGTGATGTAGCTGTGGACAACTCTCCTATTCGCTCTAACATACAAAATGACTAAAATGTCACTTTTTTTTCAAAATGCATTACTCAGTAGGATCTTTTCGTTCATGAAGACCTATAACAATATGCTATCTCCAATATATTTTGAGTACAGTCCCGAGGGTAAAGGCGCCTCGAAGAAAACCGCAAATTGATATTTTTGTGTACGACAAATGGGAGAGATGTCCACAAAAATGTCACAATTGACTCACCAAATTGCCAATTTGAGATTCGCATAAATGTAGTGATCTCATATTTCAAACATCCATAACTTGCTTGGTCCTTGTCCGATTTCTTTCAAACTTTCACCATACTGTTTTTCTTGTTTTTCTGCTTTCACACAAATCATCCTATTAGTAAGGTTGGATAGCCCTTTAAATGGCCGTAAGGAAGAATTTCTGATATTTCCAGCAAAATCCAAAGTCAAAATCATGTCCAAAATCTAAGAAATGCCCGCCGCCTTTTTTGCGATCGCATGTTGTTTTCACTGCGCCGATGTTTAAGACTAAACTCGGCACATCAATGTCTGTGATCGCGCACATGGAAAATTGGGACTTTTACGTGTGCGCCATAGGGACCAAATTTTTAACGACCAAATTTGGGGGGGGGGGGATGTCAGCGCTCGCGGCGATCAGGAAATGTACACAATGACTTGCGATACCGTTTCACCAGAACTGACAGTAAATTACGGATTTCATTTTTGGAATTATCTTTTCCAACATCGGTGAGTTGAATTTATTGTATTTCATGGATATGTTGATGTCGGTTTTTGTAAATTAAATGCCGATTTTGAGTGAATGTTGATAACTTTTGTGTAGTGGTGTTTTGAAAGTGTTGAGGTGTATGACTGCATAGAGTCTACACACCAAGTATACCAAGTATAGTAAAGTCGCTATGAGTGCTCCCCCCCCCCCCCCCCCCCCCCAGTACAGGCGCACGGCCGATATTGGAGACTGTCTCCTATTTGGGAGACCATCTCTGTTATCAGACTTATGTCAACATTTTTGATGGCCTATTTGGGAGACAGTCTCCCATTTAGGAGAACAATTTTCTTTGTTTACATTTGCGGCAAAGGAATACCTTGGCTCAACATGAAAATGTGATAAGCAGATTCCTCATGAAAAAGTACCCCCTTTGAACATCTACTTTAAAAATCCACCGTCTACTTTTGTTTTCATAACATTTTTTGTTATGATCCACACACAAAACAAATGGGCTTCTGATTTCTGAGGGGAAAAAATTTGGCCGAAAAAAATTGCCTTGTTGTTGTTGTTTCTATTGTCCTCTTGTTAGCAAAGTCTCCAGTATCAGAGACTGTCTTCCAAATGGGAGTCTCCCAAATCGGCCGTGTGGCTCTAACGTTACTGCCCCCCCCCCCCCCCCCAATAAACTAAATCTAAGACTAAGTTAGACTCTAAACAAATAGATCTAGACTAGACTAACTATTGCACGGACAAAACTACAGTTTGAACAGAACATATCACATAAATCTTGCCCTGAGGCTGAGCATAGAGTTAAATCTATAGTCTTGCAAAATCTTATTGAAACTAAATCACCAAGTTCTCACGTTAAGCAAAACAGATCTAGATCATGTAGATCTAGATCTACATCTCAATATCAGACAGGTGGGACTAAAGGAATCATATCGTGTCAAGAGAAGTGCAAAAATGCCGACAGAAAATTACTTTTTCGTAAACAAAATTCATTTCTTTTGATAAATATGAGTAAACGAACCTTATGTATCTCTCGGGATTCTTGGTTGCTCTTTCAAACTTTTGTAAAGCATCATTTATATGCTCATCTTTGGACGCCATGCTGCAAAAATGATGAACGCATATGGAATGCCGAACAGTACACGATCAAAAATTAAGCTGGCTTATGAGACGCGTGTGTTGTGCGTCATTTTAATAAACTTTATATATTTTTTGCTCAGCTCCGCAGCAGATCACATGCTTTACTTGTTTTAATGTTTCTTCGTTTTACCTTGTTTTCATTTTATCTATATTAAAGGAGAATGAAACCCCCCAAATAAATGCATTTTAATAAAAGCACAAAAATCAAAGAAGCATATCAGTGAAATGAACTCCTAAAGACTGTCTTTAGTTCTGTGGGAAAAACGGACAATAAAAAAGTTATATTTGAAATCCTAAAATCGCTAAATGAATGGAGATCTGAAATTGACAATGTCCTCATTATGTTAATGAGATGCTGTGATGTAAATGTGCTATACTTTCCAATTGCCTTATACAAAAATAATGTAAAAAATCCACTTTCCTTGAATATATCTTAGAAAATTAGCTTTCTGTACTATAGGTGGTGTTCATAAATGTATTCCTCACAATATATATCAAGCAAAATGTTGATAATTCAATTTTCTTTGTTTGAAAGCTGAAATCTGATAATTTTCTAATTTTTTACCTATAAAGAGAGAGCACAAAAACGTCATAGCATCTCATTTGCATAATGAGTATGTTGCCACTTTCATTTAGCGATTTTAGGTCTTTAAAATCTTCATAACTTTTTTATTCTTTATCAGTTTTTCCTCAAAATTTTCAGTGATGTAGATTTTTCTGCTTCTGCTTCTGTTTGAGTGCATATAGGTTTAGGATTTCATTCTCCTTTATAATACTGCACACTCTCCCAATTTCTGCATTTCAGTAAGTTCAGGTCCCATGCATGGTCCTAGCATGGGCGCAAATCCAGGGGGACAGGGGGACATGTCCCCCCACCTTTTTGAAGATAGGCAAATGTCCCCCCCCCCCCCACCTTTTGGAATAACTTTTTTTTTCTTTTTTTTTTTGCTTGTCAGAGAATTTTGGAGGCGAATGTCCCCCCCCCCCCCCCCACCACTTTTTTGAATAACCTTTTTTTTTTGCTTGTCAGAGAATTTTGGAGGCGAATGTCCCCCCCCCCCCCCCAAATTTCAAAATGGATTTGCGCCACTGGGTCCTAGCCGATAAGCCGTAAAGACTTAACAAACAAAACAAAACAAAACAAAACAAAACAAACAAGGCACAAGAGGGGAAGAGAAGACAATAGCACTCAGTACTCTTGCTTGATTTAATGTACCCCCATTCCTCCTTTTAATATGCGATGCAAAAAGAATGGGGGGGGCCCTCAAATTATTTCAAATTTGTTTATTGAGAAGACTTTTCAAGGCAAATTGGCATACAGGAATACTGTACAGGAATTCTGAATAGGGGTAGTCCCCGGCTCTTTCATTTGGGAAGAAGGAGGCTGACGGTGGATTTACATTCGATAATCTGTGTTTATATGGTTTCCAGTCCATTAACCCTGGAATATTGGCCACTGAATATAATTGTGTAAGGTTATCTTGACAGCAGTCTGGTATATACATTTTCTGGCAGGTTAATCAAAACATTTATAAAGTTATTAATTTTTCTAGTATTTGATTTTAAAAATTGCAATATATCTGTGCAATATCAAACATTTTTTGGGGGGCTACATTTCAGTGTATGCTATAAAATTTAACAATTATAAATTACAACCATTGTCCCATCTAAGCATATCTTTTAGTGCCTGCAGTTTCCAGCATATTTTTTCAAATTCCTTTTCAACACTTGGCTCTTCCAAACATGCAACCCCAAGATGTATGATTCTTATATGAGCATCAGTTTTTTCCCTCATGTTTCTAATTAATTCAACCTATTTTGCAAGTCAAGGGGGAGGCATGGGGGGCATCCCCTTTCCCAGGGGCAGATGCAGGATTTTGTAAAAGAGGGGGCACAAATAGCAGAATATTTTCTGATTGACCGTACAGCAAAAAAACAAAAAAAAGGTCATATTATGGGGGTCCCGTTTTCCTCCAAAGTTCTTTGACAACCAAAAACAAAAGGCCATCACACATTTTGGGGCCTCTTTGTCCTTAAAAATGTTCTGACAAGCAAAAAAAAAAAGAGGAAAAAACAGGTAATCACTTATCAGTTCTAAAAAGGGGGGGGGTGCAATGTACACTTTGGTTTCAAAAGGGGGGCACGGGCTGCCATGGAAGTGCCCCACCCTTAAATCTGCCACTGCCCTTTCCTTTTTCTTGCTAAATTAAATAATTTTAAGAGATAATTTTGCCTTTGAAAAGTGATAACCTTTTCTCTTTCATTTTTTTTTTGTGGTTTATTTCCTTTTTTTGGGGGGGGGGGGAGGTGGGAGGGCTTGTCAGATATTTTGCATATATGCCCCTTCCATTATACAGCTTCAGATAGAAACAAAAAACAGAAGCAATGAAAACTGGAAAAGTGAACAGGGAAACATAACTAAAGGCATACTTTTGATTCAATAAAACAGAATGAGAAAGAATATTTCTAAAAAAAAAAAAATCAACAGATGACTCAAATAGATCACACAAAGAACCGATACACATGTATATTCGGTGAAAACTTTAGTGCACCATGAAATACAAGTAGAATGATTTCGAGTTTAAATACAGAAATAAAAAGACTACAAGAGTTTTAAAAAATGAATGTACATTAGTTCCTATACACAGAGCCAAATGTGAATCATATTCCTTGAATCAATAAAGCTATAATTACAATAATAATAACTGTACAAATGTTTCTCATAGAATTTATACACTTGTATTACATATACTCCAACAGAGCAAAATCATGAAATCAATTATGTAATAAAACTATGAATGTACAATATTTGCCCAAAATTATTGTATTTTAAAAAAAAAATTTTTTGCACAAAAGCATGTACATGAATACTTCAAAAACTCTTCATTTAGTCTACACTAGACAAAAGTCTTTATGATGGCGATTGTTATGAATTAGCATCTCATAGTCAAGAAGTTTGACAATTTGTGACTGATTTGAAAATCCTCACAAAGGACTATGATTACCAAGAAGAGGATACGATGTGGCAAGACATACATGTAATAGTTCTGCTGTCACTGCACTCCGGTGTTAATGTGTACTAGCAGGAGGGACTATAACACTACAACAGGCTTATCAGATCTGGCAAAACTTAGGGTTAGCTCAAGACTCAATCAAAATCATCAAGCAAGGAGATCAATTTATTCTATATCAAGGCACACGAGAGGGCAACAAAGGAAGAAGGTTGGTCAAAAAGTCAGACAGAAAAGCCATTGCCCAGTTGGCCAGGAGAAAAATGCACACATCTGCAGGATTAATCTGGCTCAGAAAACGAGTCAGGCAAAATGACAGAGGGGCAGACCTGCAATGTCCGTAATGGAAAAAAACACTTTGCTGGCATTTGCTGTCCAAAGAAAAGTGCTCACAATGACTTGTGGGGACTTGTGGGGAAATATGCAAGGCATTGCAGGCCACTAAGGCCCAAGTTAAGGAAATGGTGACCTCAGAGGAGTGTTGTATGTCAAAGCATCAAAGAGTGAGAAATCTCGTAGTTTAAAGACAACACAAGGAAAAATGAGCCACATACAGAACTGCAAGTATTGTGCAGTTAGTCATGCTGTCAAAAATTGTCCAGCATATGGGAAGAAGTGTTGTACTAAGTGTGGCAAACAAAACCACTTTGCAAAATGTTGCAAGATCGAAGAAACAAAGAACACAAAATAAAGGTTGTACAAGAAATTGTCAATGAAGAGGTCCTAGTGTCAAATTCAGTAGGTGATGAGGCTCACAAAAATAAGGGTAGAAAAATAACCATGCAAGTAGACAGTGGCGCTACTTGCAATGTGACCCCAAGGATTTGTGTATCCCATAATGAAGCAACACTCCCTTTTAGGAAGTGGCAATCACTGTATGGAAACAAGGCCAAAGTTGATGAAAGTGGGGTATGCTCCATCAGTGTAAAAAATCCCAAGAACCACAAAAAATATGATGTGAAGTTTGTAGCAGTTGATGAGGAGTGCACACCATTGATAGATGTGTAGTGAAAATGCCCCCCACAATGTAGCTCAGGGCGCTAGTGGGCGCCAATCAGTATTAAGCACCCTGCGCCACCGAGCATCATTCCCGACAACCAGCAGTGTGCATGTTACGTGCGCGTACTGACTTACGCACGATACCGGCAAGGAGGAACACACTTCACCCCCCAAACTAGAAAGGGTGTCACAAACTAGGGACGAGACGGCCGACTCTAAGCAGTCAAACAAACCAGTACCGTACCCCTATGAAACATACCCCCCTCCAGCATCGTCTACGGCAAGTGAAAAGTCGGGAAGGTGGCCAATAGAGCGCCCCGCTTCTCAAATTGAGGGTTCACGGGCGATCACCCATCCTGACAACAAGGTGACCCCTAACCCTGTCAAAGAGACTAGAGGAGGTCAACAACAACAATCTCCTCAACGATCTCGACAAGATGATTATAGGGAATCCTTCTGTCTTCGAGATGAAGGGCACCATTATAGAAGACCAACCAAAGATCGATGTCAATTCTCCTCGTCGGTCACAGCATGACCGCAATTTTTCTCACCATGCCAGCCATGAATATGACCCGAGAAAAGGATACGATGGCAGAAGAGATCGATATGATCATTCCCCGGAGTATCGTAGTCGGGGAGAGCATAAATCAATTTCTCCTCGACGAAGGCAATATCCCACCAAACAATCTGTTAGAGAGGATCGTGATTATGATTCTCCCCACCATTCTAGGAGGGAGCGATATTATGATTCTCCCCGCCGGTCTAGGAGGGTGAGATATTATGAATCTCCCTCCCCGTCCAGACGGGAGCAGTACCATGATTCTCCCCCTCGACGCTATAGGAGTGATCGTCATGAATCTCCTTCACGCCATTCTCGAGGTACTCGTTACAAGTCCCCCTTACGTCGTACACGTGATGATGACAGGTATCGGGAATCACCCCCTCGAAGACCATCTCATGATCACCGATGGTGGGAGACTCGATCCCCTTCACCTGTGCGTCGCTCAGGGCGTGATCGTTACGCCAACGTATCTACCCGGCAAGATAGCCGTGAGGACAAGCGGTCAGTTGCATTCACATCACCACCCCCAGTGGTGAGGGCCCCATCCCACTCCAACCAAGTCCTGCCATCTGGGCATACTGGAGCTTCCCGCTACTCATCGGACTTTGTGGATGCTGCTCCCCCCTCTGCCTGAACAGGTAGGGGTGAAGGGCAAACTCCCAAACCGGTTTTTCTCCCGAAAACTATTTCGTTTGATGGTACGGGCAGCTGGCAAGCCTTTATTGCAAAATTCCAACTATTTGCTGAGGAGAGTAAGTGGGATGCTAACCAATGTAAAAACTATTTATGCTGGACCCTGGATGGTGAGGCTAGTAAATACATGGCGGTGCTACTAGAGCGTGAACCGCACATAGTATATCAGACGTTGGTGAAGAAACTGGAGAAGCGCTTTACAGTGCGAGTGTTGCCCGAAGTGACGCAAATGCATTTCACTTTTGCGCGTCAAGCCCCAAACGAATCTGTCGCACAGTGGGCTGATCGCTTGATGTCACTAGCCTCGCAGGCTTTCCCAGACCTCCCCGAGAGCTATGTGCACAAACAAGTGGTCATGCATTTTTGTCAGGGCTCTTGGGACAAAGATGCAGGGCAACATGTGCTCAACTCCCGACCTCGAACCCTTGAGGAGGCTGTTGACCTGTTCAAGTGGTTCCAACACACGCATCGAGCCATTTTTGGGAAACCCCGAAAGGAAGTCAAACAGACTTCTCTTTCTAAAGGATGCTCACCCAGAAATGACCATTCGGAAAATGAGTGCACTCTCTCCTAAACCAGCGCAAGGGTCTCTTGAAAAACGTGTGTCCACCCTGGAAGGTAAAGTGGATGTAGCTCTCCATTAACTGGATTCGCTGAACAACACAATCCAAGGCCTGACCGCGTCATTTGCACAGATGGAGACTACTGTGCAGGGACTGAAGGGATCCCTCCATAACCTGACTGAGGCCGTAAGGACTCGAGCCTCCCCCGCCCGAACCAGAGCCTCCCCGGTTCGTGGAAATTCCTCGTCGAGTAGGAGTCGCTTGTGCTACGGGTGTGGTAAGCTCGGGCATTTTATACGGGAATGCCCAGAAGCCAAAACTGGAAAGTCAGTATCCTTCATGTGCGAAGAGGAGGGAAACGACTGGGGATCGGGAGAGGAGGAGGGTCTAACCCGATCCAAGAAGACATAAACCCCCTTCGCCAACCTCACTTCCACCAGAGGGATACCTCCCTTCAGAGCTAGGCGAGAAGGGCAACGGCGTTGGTGTAGACGGGAACACCTTGACAGAGACACCACGGGAGGGTGCCCCCATGGAGTCAAGGGAGGTGAATACCCCCCAACCCATCAGTGATGGCCACCCCCTTCTCCATCCTGTCACTGGTTGACACCCCCATGGCCCCCGCCCACTCAAAGCATAACCAATAAAGAGGAAGTTGTGTGTCGGGTCACGTCATCCTCATTGTTCAGAGTTGACATTGTTGTTGGTGGCAGACCCCTCCGAGCTGTGGTAGACACAGCTGCGGAAGTCACAATTCTATCAGACAAGACATATCAGTTGCTCCACCCCATTCCTCCCCTCGTTAAAGAAGTAACCTTGAACGCTGCAGGGAGGGATATGAGAATGAAAGGGATAGTAGTGGGACCAATGCAGGTGACCATAGGCACATGACACAGCCCATTCAACACTCCGTTCGACGCAGAGACGGATGAAGAGGGACTATGATGTAAAGATACACTTGCGTCAATATCAGGAGGGAGACCGTGTATATCTTCTGGATTCGGCAACCCCCAAGAAGTTAATATCCCCTTGGAAGGGTCTGGCACTAATCCACAAGAGGTACACCCCCTACGTATATAGAGTCATATATCGGAATAAGGCCCTTACCCTGAACCACGATCGACTCAAAAAGTGTATGGATCCAAGTGAGGTTCTCAGAACCAACTTCAGGAAAGACACATATTGTTATTGCAGGAAGCCAGATAACGGCTCCTTTATGATCCAGTGTGACGGATGTGACGAATGGTTCCATGGTGACTGCGTATGGGTCACAGAGGCTGAGGGCATGTCAATCGACAAGTATTTCTGCCCCTTCTGTAGGCAAAATAAATAGATATTGGTATTTTCTTTACACAGACACAATGGAACAAGCAGATGCCATATCCCTTCATGCACCTCCAGATGCGGAGTTCGGGAGGGACCAACCTAACCGCCTATCACCCGACCTTTGGAACCAGATGGGGCCCCCTCCACCGGCTGGTCCTTCCAAGCGGACTTGGAGAAGAAAGCTGCGGAGAGCGAAGGGCAAGATTTGGAGCGCTGGAGGAACACCCTACGAACGACCCGTTCTAGAGGAGGCAGCTGTGAGCGGCGGCGTGGCGGGATCCATTCCGCCCCCACCCCCAGCTCCAATCCAACATGCACCCCAAACCCTCATACAAGAGGTGGAAACTGTGAGTGGTGGCGAGGCGGGATTTGTTCCACCCCCCCCCCCCCCAAGCTTCAAACCAATCTCTACCCTAGACTCCTGGCGTGGTGAAAAAAAAGGGGAGAGGAAGAGGTCGAGGGCTCGAAAGATTTCTTGCCCCACCTGGTTTCCAATCCAGAGGCAGGGGTCGGGGAATACAAAGGTTCCTAGAGGAACCAGCACTGGTAGCAACGCTACCAATGGGGCGGATCCCCATTGCTACAACCCGTTTACCCCTCCTGTCTGGGTTTGATTCCCACTTTCACCCGGACAGGAGCGGCTGGTATAGTAGAAAGCCCCGTCCAGCAACTATAAGGACCCTCACTTCCTCGATAGGGTGTTGAGAACGCACCCTACACAGGGACACAGGGCTGTTGAAAGATTGCAATGGGGACCCACCCGAAGCATGCCAGCGAGTTTAGGGAGGACCACTGGGGCAGCCTCGTGGGGCATCTGAACAACCCCATGGTTGTGGGGCTGAGTGAAGTAGGATTCGACTTCACGGTTCCCCCCCAGCAGTGGCCCGACCAGGAGGCACTATTCTTCCGCCTCCTGAGTCTGGGCACTCAGGGGAAGGTGATTGTGATGCACCTGCGAGGGGCCCCACATGATCCGGAAGGAAGGGCGGTGCACAACATCAGCCGCCGCCACCTCCGGCAGCGCTGCTCGACGCGGCAGCGAATTCACATACACTGCTTCAGCAGTGACCAAGCACAGTTGAAGGCTTGGACCGACCTGTTCCCCCATTGTTATTTTGGGTTAACGGGGTTGGTCCAAACCTTCAACTCGGTGCAGCGTCGGGCAGTGCAGGAGATTCCTGCAGACCGTCTCCTTCTGGAGACTGACGCCCCCCACCTCGCCCCCCATCCAGGAATGAGGACCAATTCCCCTGATTTCCTGGGTGACGTGGGTGCATTGGTGGCAGGTCTGCGAGGAGTCTCCTTGTCCGACCTAATGTCGCTGGCAACGAACAATGCCATGCGGCTGTATTGCGCTTAGAGCCACATGGCACATTTATATATACATGTAGATATTTGTAGTTAAGATAATCCTAGGGTTACCTAGGTTTGATGAAATCACCTTTGTAAGAAGTAAATCCGTGGGCAATACACTAAAAGAAGTGATTGACCCCCTTTCTGTTCAGTTTAAGTCAATTTAGAAAAAATATGTCTTTTATATTTTTAGGTGAGCCTTCACCCCCGAAGAGAACGTCTTTGAGGATTATGACTTAAGCAAGTCGGGTTTAAGCTCTTTTTCAAGTGATATATTTTGTTAGGGCACAGAATTTATATAACCGTATTTCCTGGACCTAAGGAGTTTTATAGGTTTCAGCCGGTGGCCCTTTCATGTATATGAGGGGACTAGGTCTATTTCAGACTGAGAAGTCTGCTCGACATACGGAGCCGGACTGTCCAGATTATACGTTCCAAGTGGAAGGATGCCCATTAGTGTTGGCCCTGTACAGCACTTCTCCAAAGGCTAGGAATATAAATGTTATATAAGATTGGCATCTAATAGGATATTCCCTTTTCTATTTTTATCATTGTCATACCTATGTACAATGAGAACTTAAGAATACCAGCGAGGTCTGTATATATTCTGTTTTTTTTGTCCTCGTGGAAAATAATTGCCATGAACCAATGGTGATTATAGGTATATAGCACAGGCCTAGTTCGTTGCTAACCCCCTTTCTTAGCGAAGGGCGTTCTAGCATCATTATTGCCTTAAAACTTATGGTTTAGGATATTTTAGATTTATGGGCATTAATCTTGTTGGTCGGGAGGTGTGTAGTGAAAATGCCCCCCACAATGTAGCTCAGGGCGCTAGTGGGCGCTAATCAGTATTAAGCACCCCGCGCCACCGAGCATCATTCCCGACAACCAACAGTGTGCATGTTACGTGCGCGTACTGACTTACGCACGATACCGGCAAGAGAGGGACACATAGAACCAGACACAGAACCAGGCCAGACGATTGATGAGGAACACAGGTATACATACACCGGAGCACGACTGCTGAGCGACGACCACAACGACTACGACGACGTTTATAGGTAAGCGACCAATTAAACCTCGGCAAATCGCAACAGATGGCACAAATCACCGAAAATCCTCAAAGTTCAACACAAGAACATCACAATAGGGGCAGTATCCGATGATGTTCTTCAACTGAGCGGTCATAGACCAAGCAAAGAAAATGTGAGAACTGCTTACCCTAAGGCCTTCAAGGGACAGGGAAGGAAGCCTTCGTATGCCCGAGTTGCAAGTTATAAATCCCTTTAATGAAAAAGGGGCTCCTAGTAAGAATGATGACTGGGATGCTCAACTTATTCAATAACCAGCACTCAAAGCTCTGTAGTATCCAGTAGATCTAGAGAAAGGAAGAGAAGGGAATTGAAAGTGAAGATTAATTGCTGACACCCCTAGTAGTATGTCTGACCACATGCTGTCTACAATCTACCAGATTAGATCTTCACACAATGAGGCCCTAATCTTGTAGGAGATGGCCTTAAAAGTTGACCTATTAAGCAAAACGTGCGAGAAGCATAACCTTGAAAACTCCTTTATCAAACAAAAAAATTAGGAATTTATCATCTCTGTAAGGTACAAAGATGTACATTTTTCAGACAGACAATGGCCTACATCAATCCAACATTGACGGTTTTCTTATCTCCCCTGATCTAACAACTCTCTTTTCTGATTTGTCTGTTCATCATGATACAGGACATGACTCATAATTTAAAGGAGAAGAAAATATCAATAAAAGGAAAGAGATATAATTAGAGGAGGTGGATGAGGAAGTAAGGAGAGCGCAAGAAAAGGAAAGGAGACTGAAAAGAAACAGAAGTTGTTGGAAGAGGAACTCAAAATAGACCAGCAACAAGAGGAAATAAGATTGAAGGTTGAACTAGCCCCTTTTGCAAGAAAATGATAAGGATAGTAGAAGAACAAGAACAGTGGATCTGAGTGTCCGAAATCTCAAAAATGTACAGGTAGTGGCCCCCTCCATTAAAACCAACCGTAGCAAGGAGGAAGAAAACCTAGGGAATGCTGGTGCAGCCAACATGCACAAAGTAGTGGAAGCTTACTGCCAAATAAGGCTTACCTGCACCAGACATGACTCCATTCAGAGGAGACCCACTCCAGTTTTTGACATTTCAACAGAACTTTAGACATGTACAGTAGCTGAGGAGAAAACCAAGGACCCAGCAAGGACGCTAGAATTGCTCCTAAAATATACCATGGGTGAACTCATCAAGGAATGCCCTCACATAACTCCACCAGAGTTTGCATACAAACTGCAACCAGACTGCTTGCAGGGGATTACATTCAGAAAGTGAACATTGCCAATGGCTACCATAACAAGTGCAAATCTTGGGAAACAATCAGGTCAGAGGATGCCAAAGCCCTACAAGCATTTGCATCACTCCTTCTTCCTTTATTTTGAAAACACAGAACTTATTTCATTTGAGGAATTATTGGAAGTACGGTTTTTAGCCTCTTGTTTATTTTTGCGATTATCATCAAACGTTTGAGATTTTATTTGGGCCAGTGCAATGCTCTCCGACATTCCTTTCATATTGAAATGACCTCAATTAGGCTGTTGTTTGTTTGGTTGGGTTTATTTTATCCATTAGAATGTGGAAAGAGTGTTGATTCACTAGAGTTAAGTGGAGACAAGCCTTGAACAAAAACACTATGTATTTTATATAATTTTCATAATATAAACATGGATAAATTCCAGATAAAGTGAATGCGTAGAAAGAGTTGCATAGAAGTATGTAGTGTCCCGTTTTGCCTACCATAATCTACCCAATAAATAACATGTGATGGCGCTGTACGTCGACTCAAAAAGATATGACAGGGTTGGAGGCGTCATAAGTCCTTAGTCAGGAAGTTGTCGCGCACCTTGGTAAAGACGGCTTCGTGAAACACGTAGCGGACAACTAGAGAACTAGCGCTGACTTAGTCAAGAACTTAGACATATGACGGTTTCGAGAAACAGCCCCCTGATTCATGCATCCCAGATGGCAGAGATGTTAAGAAATGGCCACATCTTCGGGGAATTGAACTTCATCCAATCAATGAAAGAGAGGTGCGCCTTCTCATCGGAGCCGATACTCCAGAGGCCTTCTGGGTGATGGAGCAGAGAACAGGGAAGAGGAAGGAACCTTATGCATTGGGTCACTGCTGGGATGGACACTTCTCGGACCTAATGTGACTGTAGATCCTGCAGCATCTTTCTATGTCAACTTCGCATGACTGGAAGACCAAAGGCAGGATGACAAGTTGAGACACAAGGAACAAGAGAATTGGTCTGCTAAGCCGAATCTCCTCCAGGACCTGCCTGCTGAAGATGTCAAAGTTAAGAAAGTCCAAGTACACACAGTGACGTCAAAAGAGTCCCTGGAAGAGCTGATGATGAGATATTCATTGTGGACTGGTCTGCTAAGAGGAATTGCCTGGTTACTCCGATACAAGCAGTATCTGAAAGCAAAGTGTGACGTTCAAGCAGTCGAAAGAGGTGACCTCTCACGACCTTAATAATAACTCACTACCACCAGGAGGTACAAGAGGAGGTGCCACAGTCAGAAAGATCATCGGGAACTGCTTCAGATGTAAGAAGAGAAATTCTCCTCGAGGCAAGCAGTTCATGGCTGATATACCTCCGGAACGAGTGACTCCAGACAGACCTCCATTTACTGCCACGGGGGTGGACTACTTCGGTCCATTCCTGGGAAAGAGGGGATGCGGTGAAGTAAAGAGATATGGCTGCATCTTCACATGCTTGGCATCCAGAGCAGTCCACCTCGAAGTAGCGCACTCACTGGACACGGACTCCTTCATCAATGCACTGAGGAGGTTTGTAAATAGAAGAGGATGTCTAGAGAAGATCATGAGCGACAATGGCACTAACTTCAAGAGTGGCCACAGAGAACTCAAAGAGAGTGTCGATGCTTTGAATTCCAGGATGATTGGCAAGTTCCTAAGTCAAAAGGGGATACAATGGGAGTTCAACCCACCAGAAGCCAGCCACATGGGCGGAGTATGGGAAAGAATCATCGGTTCAGTACAAAGGATCCTGGAGGGCCTCCTGAACCAACAAACGTTAACTGAAGAATCATTGGTGACCCTGATGACAGAGGTAGAAGCTACCCTCAGATCAGCCTAGACCCTCGAGACCAGGAACCACTGAGCTCTAACCATTTTCTCCTGTTGAGGAGAAATCCATCACTTCCCCCGAGAGTCTTCGAAAAGGAAGATTGCTATGTACGTAAGAGGTGGCGCCAAGTCCAATATATGGCCGATCAATTCTGGAGAAGGTAGATGAAGGAGTATCTCCCTCTTCTTCAGGAGAGACAGAAGTGGACGAAACCACAGAGAAACCTCAAAACCAATGACCTAGTCCTCGTCGCTGATGATAATTTCCCTCGCGGACAGTGGCCTTTGGGTAGGGTGGTGGCAGCTTATCCTGATAGGCAGGGTCGGGTCTGATAGGTTGAAGTCAGGGTAGCGTCAAAAGTCCTAAAACATCCCATTTCTAAATTGTGCCTATTAGAGGCAGTCAATAAGTTTCACTTCAGGTGAAGTTATAGTTAATTTGTCCTATTGGATTGCATAATCCAACAGGATTTCTGTTTTTGTGTAATTAAGTTGTATTGCTATACACCATGAAGTACATGTATGGTACTTGTATTTTATCATGTTGGAATATGTTACTCGAAATCAGATAAGTCAGTTGGAGGTTGTTTCATGATCAAATATGATCAATGCAATTTATAAACATTTAATGGTGTGATAAATTCATGCCGCCTTTTGGTTTAAGGAATGATCATCCCGTGGTCAGTTCATTGGGGCCAGTATGTTACGGCGGCTACCAATAATTATAATACATCATTTTACAAATGTACTCTAAGAATATGTGGGTGACACCCCTGCTAGGAGCAGCACCCCTAATTTGCATATTCTGTGGTCAAGCCCAAGGAGTGGGCAGCATACTTGAGAAGAGAGCTCATTGCTTAAACAAAGAAAGTTGGAAGCATTTGGGGGTATTATAACAGTTGCTAACCACACTTCGGTTATACACACACTTTCGTCGCTCATTTCGATTGATAGTCTTCATTTCATACTTTGATTGACACTTGTTTTATATCGCTCACCGTTTTTGAACGCTTGTGAACCAGAATAAATGCAGTAAGGCTTTATTGTTTGGAACATAAACAAGTCTGCATCTTCATGGTGATATGATTAAAGCATCGAGGTGACTGTGGAGTTTAAGTGCGTTAGAACATTATAGTTTTCCTTTCATGTAGAACAGTCTAATTATAAGAATTAGACGAAGCTACAAAGTGTCCGATCCAGGATCATCACAAGAACCGCAAAGCTCCAACTGTGGAAACCATATACACACAGATTATCACCCATGCCCTGCTTGATCGAGGGCAAATGTGCAGCCATTGCCAAAAGTTAAATCATTGTGCAAGGAACTGTCATTCAAACATCGCCGGACGGTGGATGCTTGACGTCCATGACGCAATTATATTTGTTTATAAACAAAGTCTAGGCTCTCATGGTCAGTCTTGCTAAGCAAAGACAATCACATATCACACAGGGTGTATACATGTACAGGGTGTATACATGTACATAATGGCATACAGGAAGGATTCTAGTCTAAGAAGAATTCTTGTGAAATCTACTCTACAGCCTGCTCGGGAACAAGTTGATACGGATACACGATCACCCCTTGGTACAGTTCCCTGTCATCGACCTAGATGCAAGACCTGTTCTCATGTAACGGATGCCACCACCATCGATCACTGGACCTGAGGGATCTTGTTGAGAAAAATTAAGTTCTTAGCATAAGACCCTTTCTGTTAAGTGTTCATTGTTTTCTAATGTGTACATTTAGGTTCTCTACTGATCCAGTGTCTACTTTGCTAGCAAACCCAGCAGCTGCTATCAAGGTCTGCAATCCCAAACACTTTCCCAAACATCAGGGTTCTCCTCCAGCTGGCCTGCACCATTGCGATAACATCGTGTGAATGCAAGAGCAGTGCCAGTTCACTAAAGTGTCTCAACAAATACTTGAGAGCCAGTATGACCCAAACTCTACTAACGTTTCTTGCACTCCTTCACATTCATTAGGTGGTTGACATCGTCAGCAACACACATCCAAGAAGGATGATGCTGAACTTGATATAGATAATAGGTAAGAACAGTTCAGTTCACATGGAATACCGTTTACGCTAGTCTCTGACAACGGTCCTTGTTTCGCGAGCGAGAAATTTTCTGCATTCATGAAAGCGAACGGCATCCGTCATGTGAAAAGTGCGCCATACCATCCTGCAACCAATGGTCTAGCAGTCCAGACCGTTAAAGCAGCACTACATAAGATGTCAAGACCACTCCAGACGCGGGTAGCTTGATTCCTTATCTATCGATCTACACCACATTCGTCAACCATGCAAACACCAGCTGAATATGCTTATGAAACGAAAGCTTCGCACCCGAGTCAACATGGCTGTGCCTGATAACAAAGCTACCGTTGAGAAGAGCCAGTTTTCGCAAAAGCTACACCACGATTCTCGCCCTATTCGCGATTTCCAGGAGGGAGATAGCGTACTAGTTCGCAACTACGCAAGAGGGAAGAAGTGGGTACCAGGAGAGATCAAAAAGAAATTAGGTCCGGTCTCTTACGAGGTCGAGGTACGCGTGGAAACATCTACGTACATCTAGAAGCATCACGCAGATCAAATCTTGAAACGCGAATCGCCAAAACGCGAAAACATTGTCACGAGCGGAACTGAAACGCAAGGCGATCCAAATTTCGACTTGGGTACACCAACCTTGAATGAGGAGAGTGATCTGATGGAAGATCACAACCACGATAACATCTGCGAAGAAACATCTGATACCACTAGCGATGACACGATGACACGTGTCATAGCGAAAAGAATACCCAAAGCGAAAAATGAAGAAACATGATTATTACGGATTTTGAACTTGGAACTGAACTTGACCTCGGACTTGAATAACGGATTATGGACTCTGATTAATCACGAATAACGGACTCTGTTTATTGATGATGTTGTTAATATGATCTCTTTTAACTTGAAAAGTTTATGGTATTATAAATACATGTTTAAAAAAAATTTTCGGCACTTAATTGTACACTCATAATTTTTGGAATTCAAATTCTAAATCTTTTCCCGCATAATTATAATAATAATAATATTGAATCTTTGAATTAACACTGGTCATGAAAGAAAACTGATGGATTTATTTTGGAACCAAAACAGGGATATTTCAAAAGTTGTATCAAAAGCTAAGGGGGGGAGAGATGTAATGTATGTCATCTTGATGATTGATGTTGCATTCTTGTAAAGCTGCGCCTGCGCAGTGCGATATTATAGAGAGAGTAAAACCAACCATCTTGAGTCCTCTCGTGTTTGTTTCTGGCTCTTACAAATCATCGTAATTAGTTAATGATACAGAGTTAAACGTGTCACCCATCTTCTATGAAATTATCACACCTGTGCACATTTCTCTTCAAGGCTCTTTATCACGAGTTCAGATTGATAGGCCTTGATGTCGGATAATTTGAAATTACTCTCAGTTAATGTCAGAGGACTGAGAGATAGAGTCAAAAGGAAGAAAAATTTTGCAAGAAAACATTGATCTTGCAGGAAACTTTTAGCACAGAAGACACTGAAGACAGTTGGAAGGCTGATTGGGAAGGGTCAATGTATTTTAGTCACAGGAGTATTAACCACAGTAGGGGAGTTATTGTAATGTTTAAAGCCAGGTATTACTTTTGTGACTGAAAAAGTCTTAATTGATGAAGGGGGACGATACGTTATAATAAAAGGCAAATGTCAAGGCGAAAAGCTGACATTAGGAAGTGTGTATTTTCCCACAAGAGACAAGGAAAACATGCAATGTGATTTTCTGTCTGATCTGGATGGAATATTTTCTGCATTTAGTCAAGAATATTCCCTGATAATTGGAGGAGATTTCAATATAATTATGAATCATTATTTGGATTACATGGGTGCAAGTAATATTTCGAAAAGCAAATATAGGGACTTACTGATAGATTTCCTTGATAAGCTTGATAAGCAAGGACCAAAGCAGATCAATACGTTATTCCTTTGATCCAAGATGCCCTAGAATGTCTCAGTGGATGCTGCTGGTTCTCAGTTTCTCGATCTGAAATCTTGATTCTACCAGATTCCGATGAGGGAATCAGACAATCGTCTATCCTACAAGGTTTTATCAGTTCGAAAGAATGCCTCAAACAGTGAAAGGAACTCCTGCTACTTTCCAATGACTCAATCATAGAGCAATTTATGACCGGTATCCATGTGAGTGAAGCCCTAGTCTATATGGATGATCCTATGGTATGTGGGAGACGCTAGAGATGACAAGTCACCTACTTAGGGTTCGGGACTCGTATGGTCTCAAAGTCTCCCTTGAGGAAGTGTCAAGTCTGTTGTACCTTGGTAAATTAACTTAGGGCACATTGTCTCAGCATCAGGTGTACATACAGACCCAAGCAAGACGGAAGCCAAGATATTGGCCAGTACCAGTCTGAGAAGGAGTTGATATTCCCAAGGACAGAAGGGGCACAAAGAAAGAGAGAGTGGAGGGTAGAGACTACAACAGTTCTATGTACCAACATGTAGAGTGCCTCAGTTTATGTATGAACCCCAAAACTATTGCAGGTTATCACATTCATTACACACTCTTTCAAAAAGTATTGTGAACTATTCCTTCCTATATTCATAGTATTTTGTAACATGTATCAAAAATAGATATGAAACTACTAAATATACAAGATGATCAAGGAATGTATTAAAATGTCAAGGTGTTTCATTTGACTATTACATGGATAAGACCCAGGCAATTCCAGAGGGCCAGAGTGGAGAAACGCTTCAAAGTTTAAGGCACAACAAAGTATCTTGCCATTTCATTGCAAAATTACCAAACTGTTGCTTGAAGGATCGTCTGTACAGGTTCCTATCACTTGAAACTATCAAATTCCTATATCTTGGCCACATTATGGCCCTCAGATGTGTTTGTATCTAGGTTTTGTCTCCTATCAAGAAGTGCTCTAATGATAGCTGCAAAGACATCCCTCAGTCTGTTAGGGTCAAGGCTCTAGCAAGAATGGTGACATCTTTGAGAGCTTGGCTCATCTGAATCGGTTGGTGCTCTGAAACTGACTTGATCGTCCACTCAGCCCGCCAGACATTGGCCTGCAATAGATACATGTAAAATAATACTGCGTTAACTTTTAATCAGCAGAAATGAGTTGTAGTGCTCAACTTCTTTATAATACAGATTGGCTAAAGGAGATTCCCCCGAGTATCGTTAATGATCTTGACTTCCAAAATTGCTAACTTCACTTTTTCTCACACCACTGATATAATTCTCTGCTTTGAGCCTGTAGAAGAATTTTCTTTGCCAACTAAACACCATACTTAAGCAAGTACATGTACTTAACCTCCGATCTCAATAAAAAATCCCTTGACTATTAATCAACAACATATCCAGCAATCATAGACACCACTTATCACATTTGACTTAAATATCCCAATGAAAACAATTTAATATTTTATGAAATGCAAACCACATAGATGTGTGTTATAAGACTAATATATCGCACTGACGGGAATTATTTCCCTAATAGCATACTGAATACATGGTGTATTTCATTAAATTGAAGCTTACTTGTTTGTTACAGCTGACTTCTTTTTTTGCTGACCTGAGGATGTTTTATTCCTGTAAAAGAGATAAAATAAAGTAAAGAGCAAAAAGAGCATGACACAACTAAACTTTCTACAGGTACATGTGCACATGACTTGTATACATTGATTTATTAAACAATATTGAAGTTATACAGCTCTATTAGATCATTATTATGGTATTTGTTATGTATTATTAAACAAATATTAGAGATGAGCTATGATGAGCTTAGTGAGCTTTAATGAATTGGCATGTTAAGAAAATCAATCTCAATCTCTCTCTCTCCCTTTCTCTATCTCTCTCTCTCTCTCTCTCTCTCTCTCGCACTATATCTGTCTCTGTATGTCTGTACGTTGAGACTGTGTCTCTATGTCTGTCTTTGTCTATCCCTTCTGCTTTTCCCCTCTTCTTCCTCTCATCTTTTCCACTTCTCTCATTCCTAATCTTCTTCTCCATTACAACTCTAAGACCCTTTCCCCCTTTCACACTGACTACACATGAACGATCACTCCATCATGCCAGATGCAAATTTCACTCACTTCTTCTCGGATTTCCCTTTGAATACTCTGCTGACATCGAGCTTTTGTACGGGCACATCACCAGGAGTGGTGTCATCAGCCTCAGTCTCTGGTCCAAACATCTCAGTCAGTATGGAGTCGACTTGAAGGCGGTAAGGACCATAGAGATTGAACCATTGCTGTAAACAGGAAACAAAATAAATACAGTTTTCCAAGGGAATCTTGCTGCACTTAGAGTTTCTTACACCTGTGTAACATTCAAATTAATGCATCACTTCAAACCAGCAAGATATGAACCTGTCGCCTACTGCCGTTCAGGTAGCAGCTCTGGCTACCATCAGGCAGAGCTGTCAACTTTCACTACAAGTCTGCAACATTTCTATATTTCAATTTTTACAATCAGTTTGTTGAGGGAATCATTATTTTTACAAAGAGTGCAAGAGTCAAACACCGAAACTGGACTTTTGAAATCAATCTTTTGTTTGAAACCTTCAGTACTTTTCCCAAATTTCAATATCAACTACCGGAAGTCATTACTTCTTGGCATCTCTGATCAAGCCATTTGTGACATGGGACAGTCATGATAAAATAGTAATTTCTATCTGACTCTTTGATACTGAATATTGATTTGATAATGGCTCCTAGTAGGAAAATAGGCTACAAAGTAATCTTATTAGTTTGTGAACATTTATTATAACCCAACTACAAATATTCAAGAAGTATTTATGGGACTCCAAGCAGTCTCTTTGTCTTACCCTAGCTGAGGGACTGAGGCCAACGTCTGTGAATGCATACTGCCACTGAGGGAGCCCTAAATGGACCATCATGAGACGGAAGTACTGTGCAAAGGTACTGGAGAGAAAGTGCCACCTGAGGGCAGTGTCTAGGAACCAGATTTCTGCATTTTCGGCTGGTGTGCCTAGAAAATTCAATGAAAAGGGAAAATATAAAATGGAGAGAAAAACAGTATAAAGAACACTCCCTGTACATCGTTTAAAAGAGGAGATATGTTATCTAATAACCTAACCTCTTACCTGCAGGAACTAGGTGGTTCCTTCTGGTAGCCCACAGGGAATAAAATGAAGATTAAAGGAGAATGAAACCCTGGGGAAATATCCATTTTAATGAAAAGAGAGAATAGAGAGAAGCAATTTTTAAAAAGTTCCATCGAAATCTGTTACGAAATGGGAAAGTTATGAAAGTTTGAAAAGTCTCAACTTACATTCTATGGCGATCCTCAAATTGGCAAAATGGCAGGTTTAGTAGTACAACTCTCAATATGTTTTGTACACAAAATTTCATATATTCTCCATTATCTCTAAAGATGATGTTTGTCTTTTTGTGAACTCAACATATGTTGTGTCAAATACATTTTCCCATGATATATCTTGAGCTAAGAAGGAGACAAGCTTCCCCTTTGAGAGATAATGGGGAAAATATGAAATTTTGTGTAAAAAACATATGGAGAGTTGTACTACTAAACCTGTCACTTTGAAGCAACATTGCCAATTTGAGGATCGCCATAGAAAGAAAATTGAGACTTTTCAAACTTTCATAACTTTCTCATTTCGTAACTGAATTTAATGGAACTTTTTTTTTTAATTCTTCCTCTATCCTCTCTTTTCATTAAAATTTATTTTTCCCCAGGGCTTCATTCTCCTTTAAGTCCCCTCTTATTCAGTGTGCATGCACACACTTGCGTATTATGTTTATTGTGGTGGAATGAAGTCCCAACGGCCTTACACGCAATAAACTGATACTGTGCGGAGTGAATGAGAGGGGACCTATTTCAAGATATTGCCATGCTATCATACCCATATTGTATGAAAGCTTGCCAATATCCCATGTAATAACACAAGATTTGTGGAGTACCATTGAATCACAATGGAAATTCCTAAATCCATTAAATACTCTAGTTACATTTTACATAATAAAGATCTCTAGAAATATGTATAATAATAAAAAAAACATGGCATATTGAATGGGTGAAATTTACAAGTTCTAAGTTAGCTACCTGCAGTAAATGGAGGTTGAATAAAACATCCTGATCGATGCAGAGCATGCATGACTTTCAAAGCACTGTGATGGTACAAACATACTGTATATGACATATACCTGGTTTTGTATTCCTGTAGACAAGGCACACCTTCCCACAGCCTTGGCAAGGGTCTAACTCAAAGATCCTACTGGACTGGCCAAAGTTTGGTGTCTCATCTGAAGAACAAAAATCATTGAAATAATCAAAAATAGGTTGTGATTTCCCCCTACCATCAAAAATGCAACTGTGAAATATCTACTTAAAGAATTTCCCGTAAGTGTTTTTTTTAATCAGAGGAAACAAAAGGCAATATTTTTCTCTCAAATTTGCTAAAACAGAAAATCCTGAATTTCAGATCATGGACCTAGGGATCTGAAGAAATGGGCTGCTTTTTAATATTTTGTATTTAACCCATTGTCCATGAGAATCAGGTCATCCCTGTATTAAGTAAATAGGAATTTGAAAATTCAGTACTTAATGTGTTCGTAATTTGATTGCAGAAACGATGACCAAAGGTTCAAAATGCTATTACCTTATGAAATATGAAGGGTGTCAGAGTTGGTTATTTCTTTATTTCATAATATGAAAGAGTAATTTAACTTGGTCATTTAAATCAAATGAGTTTATTCAAATTAGACAATCATTCTAAAAATAAAGGCAAGTTATATCAAATAATTCCCAATAAAAACATTCTCCTGACAAATGTGATTTAAATCAGCATCAATTTTCATTGCCTAATATAGCTGTCCCTTTTTTACATGAAAGTAACAGTTTCACTTTCGTTTAAAATTTTCATTTGTTTATACTGAGCATCACTTGGTATTGATATGTGCCCATCACAAATGTAACTGTCAATATCATCGTCATCATTATTATTAGCAGTAGTAGTTTTAATACCATGATCATCATCATTATCATTACTATTATCATTATCGTTATTATTATTATTATCACTATCATTATCATCATCATTATTTTTATCATTATTATTATTATTATTATTATTATCAATATTCTTACATTATTTCCTACGTTAGGGGGAATCCTATCAATGCAGTTTATTCCGTCACAATAGAAATTTGACGTTACGGCGAAAGCGACCGTGCGTTAAGGCGAATGATAACAACAGGCTGAGATAAAAGGATTCCCCCTAACGCTGGAATAAGAATTATTAATATTATTATCATTAATGTCATCATCATCATCATCATCATCATTTGCAAAATGTTTCACCTGTGTCTTGCTCTCCATCTGAATTGTCATGCAGATCAGCTAGGGTCGGATTATTTCTTCTTGTGATCTTTTCTCCAGCAATCTTTGTTACTTCAGCAATTGAGTTGAGCTCCATTCTCCCTAGAGGCTGTATATTATCCCCTGAAAATAACATACAATTAGTGTCATCACTTTTTTTTTCCCCATTTTGAATTACATGTGTCGATGATAATCAATAAAATAATCCATTAAAACTGTTCTTATAGCTTTCAATTTCTGACATCAAAAAAATTATATCAATCATTTTCAAAGTTGTTTTATTCATTACTAATTTGCAGGGGTGTTTCAAAACCTTACCATCTAGTTTAACACTCCACTGCAGAAGCATGCCGTCAGTCATTTGGTAAAAGTTCTTGAAGTCGTCTGGCAAAAGGCAAGAGTTGCGCTGTTCCCACGACACAAGTTGATGACGATGGACTTGAGGCTTCTCAGTCAGTTCAATGTTACATACTCCTGGCCTTTTTTCTACAAATGAAATGACAGAATGTGAGCAAAAAAAATGACATTATTTTTCAATATCTCTGTCATTTTAAAGCTTTTGTTCATTTGTTTTCACACATTTGTACTGATTTCAAATTTTCTGCTATTTCTGTTATGACACCCTATATTCAGAAAACATCACAGTGCATAATAAATTGCATATATTTATACATCATTATACTTTAGGGATAGCAAATTCCACACATACAGAACATATTCTTGTAGCATTATCATGAAACAAGACATCTCTCATTCACTCATCTACTCCCTACAGCAGGGTTTAATTGCAGAGATTTATCCCCCACTCAGTTTCCAAGAGGAAAATTAAGAAGATCACACACTTTATTTAAAGGGCAATCCAACCTTTGTAATAATTTGATTTGAAAAATCAGAGAAGCAGATTGGTGAGTTTGAACAAAAGTGGAAAAATAATTAGAAAGTGGTGATTTTTCTTTTTATTTGTAATCACTATATATATATGGGAATTTCAAATTGGTTGAATCGGTACAGTCAACTTTCCCATTCGCCCCAATAAAAATACACAAAATGACTAAAATGTCAATTTTTCAAAATGTATAATTTTGTAGGATCTTTTTCTTTTTCAAGATCTATAAATGTATAACAACATGTTATCTACAATATATTTTTTCTTTTTCAAGATCTATAAATGTATAACAACATGTTATCTACAATATATTTTTGAGTACTGCCCCAAGGGAAAAAAACAGTCAGGAGAAAACTGATATTCAATGATATTTTTGTGTAGAGTCTAGATCTACGACAAATGGGAGAATTGACCGTGAATACAATCGATTCACCACACTGCTAATTTGAGATTCGTATAGATCAGATGCACACCAAGTAATAGTGTTCGTTGACCACTAAGAACGAACGATGCCAAAACACTACTGTATTTTCTATTGCATGTACTTAAAGGTAATGGGGGAAAAACAAGATAAATATTTCAAATACTTCGTTTCAAATTCAGCTTTTAAAAATCTCACTCTTACCTTAAATGGTCAAAGAACTTCTGATATTTCCAGCAAAATCATATCCAAAACCGAAGAAATCCCTGCTGATTTTTTTTTGCCATGGCATATTGTTTTCATTCTGCCGATGTTTTACTCACACTTATGCCAGGTTATGGGAGATGTTCTAGACTAAACGCGGCCAATAAAATTTTGTCCACAAAGAAACTCAGTATTGCGCACACACATCAATCTCTACGATCGTGCACACGGAAAATCAGAACTTTTATGTGGCACAATAGAGACTGAATTTTTTGGGGGAGATGTCGGCGCTTGCGGCGACCAGGAAATGTACACAATGACTCCGATAACCCGTTTCACTAGAACTGACGGTAAATTACGGATTTCATTTTGGGAACTATCTTTTCCAACATCGGTAAGTTGAATCTATAGTATTTCCTGGATATGCACTTATACATGTACAAGCTTATCTGAAGATAACCTTGTACTCCAGACTAGCTTTTACGGGTGAATAGGCTTCAATAGCTTTTGTGTGTATCAGCAGGCCTTTTTCCAGTCTAGATCATTCATACATGAGAGGAAAATGATTATTCAAAATTTCACTTTCAATTCTGAACCCCCAAATTTGTGGCACAGTAAGAGTTGAAGAGTCCCTGAATCAGGTAATCTAGCAAATTTAAGAAAATTACATCTTGCTAAGAGCAATTTTGTTGTCTGTTTTTGACTGCTGTAACAGTGGATGTTGGACACAGTCCCACATGGTGGATATGTTGATGTCGGTATTTGTAAATTATATGCTGATTTTGAGTGAATGTTGGAGACTTTTGTGCAGTGGTGTTTGAAAGTGTTGAGGTGTATGACCGTCCAAGAGTATACACACAAAGTATAGTAATGCCGCTATGAGTGATCAGATGTAACTTTGTTAGTGATCTCACTCATAGGCCCTTGCCACTTATACATGTACAAGTTTATCTGAAGATAACCTTGTACTCAGACTAGCTCTTTTATGGGTGAATAGGCTTCAATAGCTATTGTGTGTATCAGCAGGCCCTTTTCCAGGCTAGATCATTCATACAGGAGAGGAAAATAATTATTTAAAATTTCACTTTCAATTCTGAATCCCCTAATTTGTGGCACAGTAAGAGTGGAAGAGTCCATGAATCAGGTAATCTAGCAAATTTAAGCAAATTAATCTTGCTTAGAGCAATTTTGTTGTCTGTTTTTGACTGCTGCAACAGTTGGGCCCTTGCCTATGTGGGACTGTGTCCAACATTCAGTATTGCAGCAGTCAAAAACAGACAACAAAATTGCTCTAAGCAAGATTAATTTGCTTAAATTTGCTAGATCACCTGATTCAGGGACTCTTCAACTCTTACTGTGGCCACAAATTTGGAGATTCAGAATTGAAACTCACATTGAAAGTGAAATTTTAAATAATTATTTTCCTCTCATGTATGAATGATCTAGACTGGAAAAAGGCCTGCTGATAAACACAAAGGCTATTGAAGCCTATTCACCCGTAAAAGCTAGTCTGGAGTACAAGGTTATCTTCAGATAAGCTTGTACATGTAGTCTAAGTGAGTGATCTATTTTTCAAACATTCATAACATTCTTATTCTTTTTTATTTCAAACTTTCACCATCCTGTTTCTCTAATTTTTTTTTTTGCTTTCATACAAATCAGCTTTTTAATTTTACAAAGGTTGGACTGTCCTTTAATTTCTCCTCCTTCATTCTGTCTTTATCGATCAAATAAAAATTTTGCATTGCTATTCCCATTGCAGAAAATAAACCACACACACACACACACACACAACCCAATACAAAAAATAACAACGTCAAAAATTACGTTTGGGACTGATGACTCAATTTTTAGATGAATAACTTTATAAGTTATATGTAAATAAGGAGAGTATAATTACCCAAACTTTTACTGATACCCGTCGTAAGTCTATCAAGGAGTTCTCTGTTGAAGGGCGAGGGTGATTCAGTCATGTTTTCAGTGGTTTTATAAATTTACCTCACTTTCCTCTGCTCAAAAACAAAAAATTGTTGGCGTACCGCGTCGCTGGCAACTGAAGTAGATGGCGCTCTTCAAAAAACTCACCAAAGAGATTCGATCATACCAGTATGCCCTCCGAAGGAGGGCTAGAGACTCAACTAAATAATTATCTTTTTTTTTTTCTTAAAGTCGACCTTCTAAAGTTGTTCAAATGTTGCCAAATTTATATAGATCAGCATTTTATATCAATTAGAAATGTGAATCTGAAAGCTTATATCATTTTTTTAAGGACCCCCAACAATATTATTTTTTGATATATATTTCCGATACGAAGGTTTTGCTGGTTCAAGTTCAAGTTTATTTTGTCTTTCAGAAATCATATATAACAAAATATCATAGAGTATAATCATAACATTACAGAAAAAAAATGTATCGTCTATTCTATATAGCACACAATTTAGAGTAAAGAAAGACGAGGGACCTTGGTTGAAGCACAGCTTGTTAAGTTAAAGGCCCCTCAGATAATCTGACAAAGATAACTGATTCATGAATACAAACAACAACAACAAATATAAGTAAAAAATATACAGCTATTTACAAAATACACTCAGAAAACAACTACCCAACGATGTATCGACCACAGTATGGACCTACTGAGTGGTAGGTTCATGACCACAACACTACCCGAAGATCCCCATCACACCGAGTGAGCTAACAAACTCGCTGTGTGCGTGTGTGTGTGTGTGTGTGTGAAAATAAATGACATGCCGAATCTTGCATTACATTTGTCATTATTATTAATTGTAATATTGCTTAAAATAAATAAAAACAAGCAATTTGACAATACCTGGAAGGAAGACAAGGGACAAAACGGTGCCTTTTATCCACTTCATGACTGAGTTTAAAGGCTGGAATACTGCTAGGGTATGCCGTAGCAACCCCCCCCCCCCCCCCCCCCCCCCCCCCCCCCCCCTCCTTCCGAGAATTTTGAAATGACCAATATTTGAATTTTTCTAATCTAGGCATTGTGGGGTTAATTTGTCACTATAATAAAGTGTCAAGATTTTGAGAAATTAAAACTCAAAATTAAAACTGCTTTTGTGACAAGAGACGTCTAAGACGAATAACACAATTTTCATTAGCACTATATGGCACTGATTAAAACAAAAGTGCATGTAGTAAAAACAAGTTTCAACTCTACGAGCCAATTGTCCTTTTATTGTTATATTTTAATTCCTTTCATCTCCCCCGCTCATCTTCCTTCATTTTTATATTGGTAATTTTCTCTACAGCTCTATATCTATACTTTTCCTCTGTTCGTCTATTCATTACCATCATTATAATATTACATTTTCGTACTTGTCATAAATAGTAATGTTCGTTAAAGGCCTTCACCACCTAGCCTTCACAGTCATGCAAAATATCATTTCATTTCCATTTGCACCTCGGTCGGCCCTTTTCTATTATTTCTGTTCATTTCAAAGCTTCAACGCCAAGCAGAGCAGTAGAAACGATGACCAAGATGGCGCCCAAGACACTGACCCAACTCGGCACGGTCCCGAAGAGGACGAATTGGAAGAGGAAGGAGAAGAAGATGGACGAGTTTCTCATCAATGTCACTGGGGCTGCTCGCTCAAGCTGGAAGGCCTTGCCGAGTAATGTCTGTGATATCAGTCCTGTATAGTCGATTGTTTCATTAAAAATAATAATAAATTGGTTAAAGTATATCGTAAAAGATAATGCGCAGTATATATAGATGTAGCATGGGTCAAAATATGATATTATATTAATTTTGGATTGCCTTTAAAATAGAGATTATATTATTTTATTGGTTTATTTGTCCTCTAATTCCTCCCCACCCTACTCACATAACTAATTATGATTCAGACATTAATGTGTTTAATAGTGATGGTACATTCTACTTAACAATCGTAATGAAAACGATATAGGCCTATTTAGTATTTAACTCCTAATACATAGTCAGGTATCAGAAAGTGTGAGGTACTCTATATTACCAGCAGTCTGTCATGTAGTAAAGATTTTGATTTCATTCACAGCAAAAAAGTGGGGGATGATCAAACATGATGCCCCCCCCCCCCGCTCAAAATGTGTGTGTGCGGGGGGGGGGGGGAGGGGCGGGTGCGTCCCACTGGCTACTACGCCCCTGCAAGCGCCTGTGTTGACCCTGCCGGAAAGAACACAGTGTCCCACGGTGTGTTCACAGTGTGTTCACATAGTCGACTATGTGAAGATGTGATTCACAATGTTAAAAGCTCGAATTTAACAGTGTGAAGATGATTTCACACTGTGGACACCTCCGCTGTGTGGTTTACAACAGAGTGTTCACATAGTGATGTTCGATTTTACAGTGTGAATTTACTCACTCACAATATGAAGATATAATTCACAATGTTAAAACGCTCTAATTTAATAGTGTGAAGATGATTTCACACACATGTTTTACGCTGTGTTCCACACTGAGAACACACTGTGGGACACTGTGTTCTTTCCGGCAGGGGAGATACTTACCAGAGATGACTTCTGGAAACAAATACTTCCAGTCGGTAAAGGGAGGGAGTCGGACTGATTCCATGATTTCCATGGCAACACAAGAGTACACTGCAATCCCAATGCTCGTGATGCAGATGATCAACGTTGGGGGTATCGTCTGGGACAGTTTCCGCGATAGAACGAACGATAGCGACGCTGCCACGGGTACAATAACCGCCACGCCCATGTAAAAGCTTTCATCAGAATGTACTCCTGTTTCTTGACTTCCAGAATTATGCAATGTAATGATACGAGAAAGAAATTTGGGCTTGTAGATGAGCGCTATACCAGTCCAAGCAAGGAGGGTGAGGTACACGTGTTTCCGTTGCCACGCCTCACCTAGCAACACCACGCCCATTAAACCAGTGAATACGGGTGTTACTCCAAAGATGGCTGAAGCGTCACCTGTTCATAGAGAAAGTGACAACGAAAGTGTAAAAAAAAAATTAAAAAATGATTGTGATGCCAAGTTATATTTCCGAATGAAAAAAAGGCAATAGGGCAAACCCATCAGCAGATCGGACAAAAATGTAATAAGTCTTAAAGAAAGAATACTCTTCTCAGCTTTTCGGATTTTGTTTTTCTGTAAATAGGCCCAGAAGGAAACATATAGGCGTAGGCAGGGACACAAGGGGCCTAACCCCCCCCCCCCCCCCGATCATCAGCTAAAAAAAAGTCACCCGGCGGGGAACTTAGTACATTATAAAGCCCTTCACCCTACCCCGTCTGTGCCTCCCCCCCCCCCCCCCCCCCCCGTTAAATAAGTCTGGCTACGCTTGTGTGGAAACAGTATTTTTTCATGAGCTAATCAATATCAAATCAAAATTGATTTACAATCAAAAGCCCCCTTTTCTTTCCTTATTTCATATTTTTTTGTTTACTTATTAGGTGGTCTGTTCTGTGAACAGATCACCTTTTAATTTCGTCAGAATTTTCTTTATTAGGTGGTCTGTCATTGACAGATCACCTTTTAATTTCGTCAGAATTTTCTTTATTATTATTATTAGGTGGTCTGTCGGTATCGACAGATCACCTCTTAATTTCGTCAGAATTTTCTTTATTTATTTATTAGGTGGTCTGTCGAAGACAGAACACCTCTTAATTTCGTCAGAATTTTCTTTTTTATTTTTATTATTTATTTGTCTTTTATTTTTCCACCACTTTCTTGTTACCATGATTCCACAAAATGTGCTCAGTCAATTTTCTTCAAATTTTCGTCAGTCATCAGGTCATATATGATCAAGCTCGGGCATCTTTTTCAAGGTCATCAGGTCATCATGACGTCATCCAGGCGCCATTTTGTAAAATCACATTATCGATCATATCTTCATAACGAATCATCAAAAATGAACCATATTTGACACACATGAACTTCAGGTCAAGGATCAACATAAAATGTCAATAAAATCCGCGTACACCTCATGACGCGCACGTACGCGCGCGTCAAAATTTAGAAGTGCTCAAAATCACTTTTTAATCAAAGGAGAGTACGGTTTAGGACATTTTAAGCATTTCAAATTTTTTCGTCCGTGCGCGTCCGCGCGCGCGTTATGCACGCGCACAGCGCATACAGAACCCCAGAAAGCCGTTTTTTTTCCGCATGGTTTGTATTCCTTACATTATTCTTGACAATTTCCAACTATTTACAGTCATTCTCGACCTTCCATAATGCCACACGCGCGCGTCAAACTTTCAAATTCGTGCGCGCGTCAATGGCCAATATAATGTAAAAAGTGGTAAAAACATGCCTTTCTAAAATCAGCCATAGCTCGTCAGAAAGCGCGGTTACCCCCATTTTTTTTTACATATTCTGAAAGCCTATGAGTTGTAGATTTGAATTCATGCATAATTTTGGCCGATCAGACATTCTGACGTCATCATATCAGCAAGTGAACTCAAAATTATGATTTTGAAAAAATTACGTCATAATTTTTCTATTGATTTGACAGTACTTCAGTCATATTGGGTCGATTTTCTCCCAGCTTTTGATATGTTGTAGCTGAGACAATTCTCTACAAGCTCAGTCGACACCATTTTTCATTTTGATGACGTCATCATAGTCAAAAATTCGATTAAACGCGACATGTCAGAATTTTCCCTATTTACGTGTTATGTCTATGGAAGATGAATTTTTCTCATATCATCAAACTACATGGCTTTGTTCTTTGAGCAATATCTCGGTTATTTTTGCTCCGTTTTCTCCCAGATTTTAGTATGTTATAGCTGAGACTATGGGCTATCGTAAGTGTGCCCTCCGTTTTTTGATCAGATGCCGGGATCATGCTCAAATATCCAAGTAAATGTAAAATTGGCTCCTGTACTTCCGCCCCTTTTCTGCTTTACGTGTTAAGTCTATGGGGAAGTTTTTGGTCTAGTGGTCATAGCACTTGCCTCCGGTTCAAACGGCCCAGGTTCGACTCCAGGTAGTGATTTTTCATTTTTTTTTTTTTTTTTGCATTTTTGCATTTTTGCATTTTTTCCGGTAGTCTATGTGGACACATCATTCTATTTATGAAGCTTTGGGGGGGAGATTTTTTTGTTGTGACGTCACCCAGGCGCCAATTTTCCCTATTTACGTGTTATGTCTATGGAAGATGAATTTTTCTCATATCATCAAACTACATGGCTTTGTTCTTTGAGCAATATCTCGGTTGTTTTTGCTCCGTTTTCTCCCAGATTTTAGAATGTTATAGCTGAGACTATGGGCTATCGTAAATGTGCCCTCCGTTTTTTGATCAGATGCCGGGATCATGCTAAAATAGTCAAGTGAAAGTTAAATTGGCTGCTGTACTTCTGCAGCCCCTTTTCTGCTTTACGTGTGCAATCTCCCCCCCCCCCCCATTTCTCTCTCTTTCTCTCTCACTCTCCTATCTCTGTGTCTGTCTCGTTCTTTCTCTCTCTCTCTTCTCTCCTTTTTCCTTCACTCCTCTATCACTCTCCTATTTGTCTCTGTCTCCTCTCTCTCTCTCTGTGTCTCTTCGCTCCCTTTCCTTTACTCATCACTCTCTCTCTCTCTCTCTCTATCTTCTCTCCTTTTTCCTTCACTCCTCTATCATTTTCCTATCTGTCTCTGTCTCCTACTTTGTCTCTGTCTCTTCTCTCCCTTTCCTTTATTCCTCTCTCTCTCTCTCTCTTTCTCTTTCACCTCCCCTTTTTGTCTTTGTTTCATCCTTATCTTTCGATGAATCATCCAAAATTCATTTTTCACACGCTTTATGCCTTATTGAAACCAAAGGGGCGCTATTTCACTAAAATAAGTAGTAGAGCCTAGGAATTGAAAATGCTAGGAAAAAGCTGAAATCATAAAAATCATTATCACCATTTCAACCATTATCATCACTATCATTACCATTTCAACCATCATCGTCATCATCATCATTATCACCATTTTAACCATCATTATCATCATCGTCATCATCATCACAATCGTTTTCATCATTTCTACTATCATCATCACTGCCATCTCTCTCTTTCTCTTTCACCTCCCCTTTTTGTCTTTGTTTCATCCTTATCTTTCGACGAATCATCCAAAATTCATTTTTCACACGCTTTATGCCTTATTGAAAACAAAGGGGCGCTATTTCACTAAAATAGGTAGTAGAGCCTAGGAATTGAAAATGCTGAGAAAAGGCTGAAATCATAACAATCATGAATAGATTCATTATAAATGTTATCGTCATATGAGGGTCATCTTTCACATAATCATTTTGTCATTCATCTTCGTCAACATAATCATAATCATGATAGAAAATGAATTTGTAATCTGTGTGCAATCACCCCCCCCCCCAATTTCTCTCTCTTTTTCTCTCTGTCTCTCTTATCCTATCTCACTTTCCTATCTGTCTCTGTCTCCTTCTATCTCTTTGTCTCTTCTCTCCCTTTCCCTTACTCCTCTCTCTCTCTCCCTTTCTCTTTCATCTCCCCTCTTTGTTTTTGTTTCATCCCTATCTTTCTACGAATCATCCCAAATTCATTTTTCACACGCTTTATGCCCTATTGAAACCGAAGGGGCGCTATTCCACTTAAAAAGGTAGTAGAGCCTAGGAATTGAAAATGCTAGGAAAAGGCTGAAATCGTAACAATCACTTATATGGCCATGTTATCATCATTGTCAACATTATCATGATTATCATCTTCCATAAATATTATCACGTCTGACAAAGCAATTTGCCACAGGGACAGACCACCTAATTCGTCTTCAGTGACGAATTAAATTTCTAGTTTATTTTTATTTTTCTCCCACTTTCTTGTGACCATGATTCCTCAAAATCGGCTCAGTCATTTTTTTTCAAATTTTCGTCAGATATCAGGTCGTAACAGGTCAAGCCCGGGTATCTATTTCAAGGTCATCAGAAAATCATGACGTCATCCAGGCGCCATTTTGTAAAATGACAATATTGATCATATCTTCATAACGAGTCATCAAAAATGTCTCATATTTGACACACATGAACTTCAGGTCAAGGGTCAACATAAAATGTCAATAAAATCCGCGCGCGCATCATGACGCGCACGTACGCGCGCGTCAAAATTTAGAATTGCTCAAAATCACTTTTTTATCAAATTAGAGTACGGATCAGGACATTTTAAGCATTTCAAAATTTTCCGTTCGTGCGCGTCCGCGCGCGCGTTATGCGCGCGCACAGCGCGTACAGAACGTAAAAACGCCGTTTTTTTCGCATGGTCTGTCTTCCTGATACTATTCTTGACAATTTCCAACTATTTACAGTCATTCTCGACATTCCATAATGCCACACGCGCGCGTCAAACTTTCAAATTCGTGCGCGCGTCAATGGGCAATATAATGTAAAAAGTGGTAAAAACATGCCTATCTATAATCCGCCATAGCTCGTCAGAAAGTCCGTTGACCCCCAAATTTTATTACATATTTCGAAAGCCAGTAAGTTGTAGATCTGAATTCATGTATAATTTTGGCCACTCAAATGTTGTGACGTCATCATATTTGCCTATGAACTCAAAAATTCGATTTTGAAAAAATGACGTCGTAATTTTTGTATTCATTTGACAATATTTCAGTAATAGGTTGTCGATTTTCTTCCAAATTTTGATATGTTGTAGCTGAGACGATTTTCTACAAGATCAGTCACCACGATTTTTCATTTTGACAAAGGGATCATGGTGTATTTTTGCGATTAAAGGAGGCATGTCAATTTTTCACATTTTGCGTGTATTCTCTATGGGACATGACTTTTTCTCAAATCTTGATTCTACATTTCAGTCTTCTTTGAGCAGTATCTCTGTTATTTCTCCTCGATTTTCTTCCAAATTTTAGTATGTTATAGCTGAGACTATAAGCTTTTACAAGTGTGCCCTCCAATTTTTGATCAGATGTCGGGATCATGCCCATTTTTTAAGTACAAAATGTCATTTGAGAATCCCGTTTTTCGTCTACGTGTTATCTCTATTGGAAAACTTTTGGTCCATTGGTAAAGCACTTGCCTCCCATCCCGCCGACCCAGGTTCGAATCCCGGTGGGTCCATTTTTTTTTTGAATTTTTTTTTCTTTTCTTTTTGCCTCATATTTTACCATTTGCTTCTACTACTGGAACATATAAAATCACAAACAATGTAATAAACTTTTTTATTTTGCGTGTTATGCCTAATTGAATGTAGTTTGTGTACAACCCTATGGAAAATCTGATTGCCTGTCGTGTTTTAAACCAATGGGTTAATATCCCATGTATAATGCAATATGAAATTGCCCGATTTTCTTTGACGCAAGTCTCCATCCATTTTCAACATAATCAGGAATATTATCTTGCACAAATATTATCATATCTTAGCAATTTTACCATCGGGTAGACAGACCACCTAATTCGTCTTCAGTGACGAATTAAAGTTCTAGTAGGTTAATTTTACTTTTGTCAAAACGAGCTTTCCTTTTTCCGCCCACTTTTTGTTACCATGAAATCTCAAAGTCGGCTCAGTCCAATTTCTTCAAATTTTCGTCAGTCATCAGCCCCTATAAGATCAAGCTCGGGCATCTTTTTCAAGCTCATCAGGTCATCGTGACGTCATGCAGGCGCCACTTTGTGAAAATCAACTCATGGTCATATCTTCCTAACGGAAAATCATTTCTCGATCATATTTGCCATGATTAAAGCTAAAATCAATCCGGTCAATTTCAGAAAATTAGACGCTCGCGGACGTACGCGTTCTCGCGTCAGTGCCCCCTCAACAGTGAAAAATGCCACCCCCGATAACTCCCAAACGAGGAGGTCAATCTTTCTCAATCTTCCCATAGTCATCACATCTGCACCAAATATCATGCACACAAAAAATCACATTCACACCTCAATTCGTTTTTTTTAATAATTCATTTTTTCCTTTTTTACCCCCCCCCCCTCTTTTTTACGGGGGCAATAACTCAAAAACGAAACCATGAATCTTTTTAAAATTCAGCACAGTAATGAGGACTGATAAGAAGAATTGACGGTGAAAATCTGAGGTTCATGACGACATTATGACGTCATCCAGGCTTCATTTAGTGATTTTGGGGTGAAAAATACCCTGTTCGGACCTTGAACGGGGCCTCTAACTTCAGTTTGCGGGGTGCTAGAGACTTGGGACTTGATTCAGATGAAAGAGCAGAAAATTCTACACAAAAAAGGCTCGTATAGCTCAAACGTTTTAACGGTCGTTTTCAGGCCGAAAATGGCTTTCAAAGTTTAAATTGCCCATTTTGCCATAGACACACACGTTATAGGTATTATAGGTTAATTTTACTTTTGTCAAAACGAGCTTTCCTTTTTCCGCCCACTTTTTGTTACCATGAAATCTCAAAGTCGGCTCAGTCCAATTTCTTCAAATTTTCGTCAGTCATCAGCCCCTATAAGATCAAGCTCGGGCATCTTTTTCAAGCTCATCAGGTCATCGTGACGTCATGCAGGCGCCACTTTGTGAAAATCAACTCATGGTCATATCTTCCTAACGGAAAATCATTTCTCGATCATATTTGCCATGATTAAAGCTAAAATCAATCCGGTCAATTTCAGAAAATTAGACGCTCGCGGACGTACGCGTTCTCGCGTCAGTGCCCCCTCAACAGTGAAAAATGCCACCCCCGATAACTCCCAAACGAGGAGGTCAATCTTTCTCAATCTTCCCATAGTCATCACATCTGCACCAAATATCATGCACACAAAAAATCACATTCACACCTCAATTCGTTTTTTTTTAATAATTCATTTTTTCCTTTTTTACCCCCCCCCCTCTTTTTTACGGGGGCAATAACTCAAAAACGAAACCATGAATCTTTTTAAAATTCAGCACAGTAATGAGGACTGATAAGAAGAATTGACGGTGAAAATCTGAGGTTCATGACGACATTATGACGTCATCCAGGCTTCATTTAGTGATTTTGGGGTGAAAAATACCCTGTTCGGACCTTGAACGGGGCCTCTAACTTCAGTTTGCGGGGTGCTAGAGACTTGGGACTTGATTCAGATGAAAGAGCAGAAAATTCTACACAAAAAAGGCTCGTATAGCTCAAACGTTTTAACGGTCGTTTTCAGGCCGAAAATGGCTTTCAAAGTTTAAATTGCCCATTTTGCCATAGACACACACGTTATAGGTATTATTAGGTGGTCTGTCGAAGACAGAACACCTATTAATTTCGTCAGAATTTTCTTTATTATTAGGTGGTCTGTTCTGTGAACAGATCACCTTTTAATTTCGTCAGAATTTTCTTTATTAGGTGGTCTGTCATTGACAGATCACCTTTTAATTTCGTCAGAATTTTCTTTATTAGGTGGTCTGTCATTGACAGATCACCTTTTAATTTCGTCAGAATTTTCTTTATTATTATTATTTATTTTTATTTTTATCCCACTTTCTTGTTACCATGATTCCTCAAAATCAGCTCAGTCATTTTTTTTCAAATTTTCGTCAGATATCAGGTCGTAACAGGTCAAGCCCGGGTATCTATTTCAAGGTCATCAGAAAATCATGACGTCATCCAGGCGCCATTTTGTAAAATGACAATATTGATCATATCTTCATAACGAGTCATCAAAAATGTCTCATATTTGACACACATGAACTTCAGGTCAAGGGTCAACATAAAATGTCAATAAAATCCGCGCGCGCATCATGACGCGCACGTACGCGCGCGTCAAAATTTAGAATTGCTCAAAATCACTTTTTTATCAAATTAGAGTACGGATCAGGACATTTTAAGCATTTCAAAATTTTCCGTTCGTGCGCGTCCGCGCGCGCGTTATGCGCGCGCACAGCGCGTACAGAACGTAAAAACGCCGTTTTTTTCGCATGGTCTGTCTTCCTGATACTATTCTTGACAATTTCCAACTATTTACAGTCATTCTCGACATTCCATAATGCCACACGCGCGCGTCAAACTTTCAAATTCGTGCGCGCGTCAATGGGCAATATAATGTAAAAAGTGGTAAAAACATGCCTATCTATAATCCGCCATAGCTCGTCAGAAAGTCCGTTGACCCCCAAATTTTATTACATATTTCGAAAGCCAGTAAGTTGTAGATCTGAATTCATGTATAATTTTGGCCACTCAAATGTTGTGACGTCATCATATTTGCCTATGAACTCAAAAATTCGATTTTGAAAAAATGACGTCGTAATTTTTGTATTCATTTGACAATATTTCAGTAATAGGTTGTCGATTTTCTTCCAAATTTTGATATGTTGTAGCTGAGACGATTTTCTACAAGATCAGTCACCACGATTTTTCATTTTGACAAAGGGATCATGGTGTATTTTTGCGATTAAAGGAGGCATGTCAATTTTTCACATTTTGCGTGTATTCTCTATGGGACATGACTTTTTCTCAAATCTTGATTCTACATTTCAGTCTTCTTTGAGCAGTATCTCTGTTATTTCTCCTCGATTTTCTTCCAAATTTTAGTATGTTATAGCTGAGACTATAAGCTTTTACAAGTGTGCCCTCCAATTTTTGATCAGATGTCGGGATCATGCCCATTTTTTAAGTACAAAATGTCATTTGAGAATCCCGTTTTTCGTCTACGTGTTATCTCTATTGGAAAACTTTTGGTCCATTGGTAAAGCACTTGCCTCCCATCCCGCCGACCCAGGTTCGAATCCCGGTGGGTCCATTTTTTTTTTGAATTTTTTTTTCTTTTCTTTTTGCCTCATATTTTACCATTTGCTTCTACTACTGGAACATATAAAATCACAAACAATGTAATAAACTTTTTTATTTTGCGTGTTATGCCTAATTGAATGTAGTTTGTGTACAACCCTATGGAAAATCTGATTGCCTGTCGTGTTTTAAACCAATGGGTTAATATCCCATGTATAATGCAATATGAAATTGCCCGATTTTCTTTGACGCAAGTCTCCATCCATTTTCAACATAATCAGGAATATTATCTTGCACAAATATTATCATATCTTAGCAATTTTACCATCGGGTAGACAGACCACCTAATTCGTCTTCAGTGACGAATTAAAGTTCTAGTAGGTTAATTTTACTTTTGTCAAAACGAGCTTTCCTTTTTCCGCCCACTTTTTGTTACCATGAAATCTCAAAGTCGGCTCAGTCCAATTTCTTCAAATTTTCGTCAGTCATCAGCCCCTATAAGATCAAGCTCGGGCATCTTTTTCAAGCTCATCAGGTCATCGTGACGTCATGCAGGCGCCACTTTGTGAAAATCAACTCATGGTCATATCTTCCTAACGGAAAATCATTTCTCGATCATATTTGCCATGATTAAAGCTAAAATCAATCCGGTCAATTTCAGAAAATTAGACGCTCGCGGACGTACGCGTTCTCGCGTCAGTGCCCCCTCAACAGTGAAAAATGCCACCCCCGATAACTCCCAAACGAGGAGGTCAATCTTTCTCAATCTTCCCATAGTCATCACATCTGCACCAAATATCATGCACACAAAAAATCACATTCACACCTCAATTCGTTTTTTTTTAATAATTCATTTTTTCCTTTTTTACCCCCCCCCCCTCTTTTTTACGGGGGCAATAACTCAAAAACGAAACCATGAATCTTTTTAAAATTCAGCACAGTAATGAGGACTGATAAGAAGAATTGACGGTGAAAATCTGAGGTTCATGACGACATTATGACGTCATCCAGGCTTCATTTAGTGATTTTGGGGTGAAAAATACCCTGTTCGGACCTTGAACGGGGCCTCTAACTTCAGTTTGCGGGGTGCTAGAGACTTGGGACTTGATTCAGATGAAAGAGCAGAAAATTCTACACAAAAAAGGCTCGTATAGCTCAAACGTTTTAACGGTCGTTTTCAGGCCGAAAATGGCTTTCAAAGTTTAAATTGCCCATTTTGCCATAGACACACACGTTATAGGTATTATAGGTTAATTTTACTTTTGTCAAAACGAGCTTTCCTTTTTCCGCCCACTTTTTGTTACCATGAAATCTCAAAGTCGGCTCAGTCCAATTTCTTCAAATTTTCGTCAGTCATCAGCCCCTATAAGATCAAGCTCGGGCATCTTTTTCAAGCTCATCAGGTCATCGTGACGTCATGCAGGCGCCACTTTGTGAAAATCAACTCATGGTCATATCTTCCTAACGGAAAATCATTTCTCGATCATATTTGCCATGATTAAAGCTAAAATCAATCCGGTCAATTTCAGAAAATTAGACGCTCGCGGACGTACGCGTTCTCGCGTCAGTGCCCCCTCAACAGTGAAAAATGCCACCCCCGATAACTCCCAAACGAGGAGGTCAATCTTTCTCAATCTTCCCATAGTCATCACATCTGCACCAAATATCATGCACACAAAAAATCACATTCACACCTCAATTCGTTTTTTTTTAATAATTCATTTTTTCCTTTTTTACCCCCCCCCTCTTTTTTACGGGGGCAATAACTCAAAAACGAAACCATGAATCTTTTTAAAATTCAGCACAGTAATGAGGACTGATAAGAAGAATTGACGGTGAAAATCTGAGGTTCATGACGACATTATGACGTCATCCAGGCTTCATTTAGTGATTTTGGGGTGAAAAATACCCTGTTCGGACCTTGAACGGGGCCTCTAACTTCAGTTTGCGGGGTGCTAGAGACTTGGGACTTGATTCAGATGAAAGAGCAGAAAATTCTACACAAAAAAGGCTCGTATAGCTCAAACGTTTTAACGGTCGTTTTCAGGCCGAAAATGGCTTTCAAAGTTTAAATTGCCCATTTTGCCATAGACACACACGTTATAGGTATTATTAGGTGGTCTGTCGAAGACAGAACACCTATTAATTTCGTCAGAATTTTCTTTATTATTAGGTGGTCTGTTCTGTGAACAGATCACCTTTTAATTTCGTCAGAATTTTCTTTATTAGGTGGTCTGTCATTGACAGATCACCTTTTAATTTCGTCAGAATTTTCTTTATTTATTATTTATTTTTATTTTTCTCCCACTTTCTTGTTACCATGATTCCTCAAAATCAGCTCAGCCAATTTTTATCAAATTTTCGTCAGATATCAGGTCATAACAGGTCAAGCCCGGGTATCTATTTCAAGGTCATCAGAATATCATGACGTCATCCAGGCGCCATTTTGTAAAATGACAATATTGATCATATCTTCATAACGAGTCATCAAAAATGTCTTATATTTGACACACATGAACTTCAGGTCAAGGGTCAACATAAAATGTCAATAAAATCCGCGCGCGCATCATGACGCGCACGTACGCGCGCGTCAAAATTTAGAATTGCTCAAAATCACTTTTTTATCAAATTAGAGTACGGATCAGGACATTTTAAGCATTTCAAAATTTTCCGTTCGTGCGCGTCCGCGCGCGCGTTATGCGCGCGCACAGCGCGTACATAACGTAAAAACGCCGTTTTTTTCGCATGGTCTGTCTTCCTGATACTATTCTTGACAATTTCCAACTATTTACAGTCATTCTCGACATTCCATAATGCCACACGCGCGCGTCAAACTTTCAAATTCGTGCGCGCGTCAATGGGCAATATAATGTAAAAAGTGGTAAAAACATGCCTATCTATAATCCGCCATAGCTCGTCAGAAAGTCCGTTGACCCCCAAATTTTATTACATATTTCGAAAGCCAGTAAGTTGTAGATCTGAATTCATGTATAATTTTGGCCACTCAAATGTTGTGACGTCATCACATTTGCCTATGAACTCAAAAATTCGATTTTGAAAAAATGACGTCGTAATTTTTGTATTCATTTGACAATATTTCAGTAAAAGGTTGTCGATTTTCTTCCAAATTTTGATATGTTGTAGCTGAGACAATTCTCTACAAGATCAGTCACCACGATTTTTCATTTTGACAAAGGGATCATGGTGTATTTTTGCGATTTAAGGAGGCATGTCAATTTTTCACATTTTGCGTGTATTCTCTATGGGACATGACTTTTTCTCAAATCTTGATTCTACATTTCAGTCTTCTTTGAGCAGTATCTCTGTTATTTCTCCTCGATTTTCTTCCAAATTTTAGTATGTTATAGCTGAGACTATAAGCTTTTACAAGTGTGCCCTCCAATTTTTGATCAGATGTCGGGATCATGCCCATTTTTTAACTACAAAATGTCATTTGAGAATCCCGTTTTTCGTCTACGTGTTATCTCTATTGGAAAACTTTTGGTCCATTGGTAAAGCACTTGCCTCCCATCCCGCCGACCCAGGTTCGAATCCCGGTGGGTCCATTTTTTTTTTGAATTTTTTTTCTTTTCTTTTTGCCTCATATTTTACCATTTGCTTCTACTACTGGAACATATAAAATCACAAACAATGTAATAAACTTTTTTATTTTGCGTGTTATGCCTAATTGAATGTAGTTTGTGTACAACCCTATGGAAAATCTGATTGCCTGTCGTGTTTTAAACCAATGGGTTAATATCCCATGTATAATGCAATATGAAATTGCCCGATTTTCTTTGACGCAAGTCTCCATCCATTTTCAACATAATCAGGAATATTATCTTGCACAAATATTATCACATCTTAGCAATTTTACCAACGGGTAGACAGACCACCTAATTCGTCTTCAGTGACGAATTAAAGTTCTAGTAGGTTAATTTTACTTTTGTCAAAACGAGCTTTCCTTTTTCCACCCACTTTTTGTTACCATGAAATCTCAAAATCGGCTCAGTCCAATTTCTTCAAATTTTCGTCAGTCATCAGCCCCTATAAGATCAAGCTCGGGCATCTTTTTCAAGCTCATCAGGTCATCGTGACGTCATGCAGGCACCACTTTGTGAAAATCAACTCATGGTCATATCTTCCTAACGGAAAGTCATTTCTCGATCATATTTGGCATGATTAAAGCTAAAATCAATCCGGTCAATTTCACAAAATTAGACGCGCGCGGACGTACGCGTCCGCGCGTCAGTGCGCCCGCAACAGTGAAAAATGCCACCCCCGATAACTCCCAAACGAGGACGTCAATCTTTCTCAATCTTCCCATAGTCATCACATCTGCACCAAATATCATGCACACAAAAAATCACATTCATACCTCAATTCGTTTTTTTTTTATAATTCATTTTTTCCTTTTTTACCCCCCCCCCCTCTTTTTTACGGGGGCAATAACTCAAAAACGAAACCATGAATCTTTTTCAAATTCAGCACAGTAATGAGGACTGATAAGAAGAATTGACGGTGAAAATCTGAGGTTCATGACGACATCATGACGTCATCCAGGCTTCATTTAGTGATTTTGAGGTGAAAAATACCCTGTTCGGACCTTGAACGGGGCCTCTAACTTCAGTTTGCGGGGTGCTAGAGACTTGGGACTTGATTCAGATGAAAGAGCAGAAAATTCTACACAAAAAAGGCTCGTATAGCTCAAACGTTTTAACGGTCGTTTTCAGGCCGAAAATGGCTTTCAAAGTTTAAATTGCCCATTTTGCCATAGACACACACGTTATAGGTATTATAGGTTAATTTTACTTTTGTCAAAACGAGCTTTCCTTTTTCCGCCCACTTTTTGTTACCATGAAATCTCAAAATCGGCTCAGTCCAATTTCTTCAAATTTTCGTCAGTCATCAGCCCCTATAAGATCAAGCTCGGGCATCTTTTTCAAGCTCATCAGGTCATCGTGACGTCATGCAGGCACCACTTTGTGAAAATCAACTCATGGTCATATCTTCCTAACGGAAAGTCATTTCTCGATCATATTTGGCATGATTAAAGCTAAAATCAATCCGGTCAATTTCACAAAATTAGACGCGCGCGGACGTACGCGTCCGCGCGTCAGTGCGCCCGCAACAGTGAAAAATGCCACCCCCGATAACTCCCAAACGAGGACGTCAATCTTTCTCAATCTTCCCATAGTCATCACATCTGCACCAAATATCATGCACACAAAAAATCACATTCATACCTCAATTCGTTTTTTTTTTTTTTTTTTTTTTTTTTTTTTTTAAGTGTAGACGTCGTTTTCTTGTCCATCTTTTCCTTAATTTCTCGTCCATCCTGCCTTCAACAACAAAACCAATGGTGAAAACTTGAAGGAAATGCATGTCCATTTTACTTCCAACTCAAAGATTCGTTAAAAATCTCCCGTTTTTTCACCCATTGCCAGATGAAAAAACGGAAAATCTCATACTAATTAACCGAAAACCACCCAACACCACCTTTTTTTGCGGGACTGATTACTTAAAAACGGAATCTTGAATCTTTATGAAAGTTGGCATAGACATGAGTGTTGGTAGGACAATTATGCTGTGAAAATAACAAGGTCATGATGTAATTATAACTTTATCCAGGTGCCATTTTCTGAAAATCAACTTATTGTCATGATCACGTATGTTCATAACGAAATGTCATTTCTCTTTCATATTTCGGATGGTCAATTTCACTGTCATCACATATATATGACCATCTTATCATTGTCGTCGACCCTACCATGATCACTATCTTGCCCAATCATCATCATATCTTACAATTTACCAGTTCAAGACAGACCACCTAATTCGTCTTCAGTGACGAATTAAATTTCTAGTTAGGTGGTCTGTCATAGACAGATCACCTCTTAATTTCGTCAGAATTTTCTTTATTATTTATTTATTTTTATTTTTATCCCACTTTCTTGTTACCATGATTCCTCAAAATCTGCCAAGTCAATTTTCTTCAAATTTTCAACAGTCATCAGGTCATATATGATCAAGCTCGGGCATCTTTTTCAAGGTCATCAGGTCATCATGACGTCATCCAGGCGCCATTTTGTAAAATCACATTATCGATCATATCTTCATAACGAATCATCAAAAATGAACCATATTTGACACACATGAACTTCAGGTCAAGGATCAACATAAAATGTCAATAAAATCCGCGTACACCTCATGACGCGCACGTACGCGCGCGTCAAAATTTAGAAGTGCTCAAAATCACTTTTTAATCAAAGGAGAGTACGGTTTAGGACATTTTAAGCATTTCAAATTTTTTCGTCCGTGCGCGTCCGCGCGCGCGTTATGCGCGCGCACAGCGCATACAGAACCCCAGAAAGCCGTTTTTTCCGCATGGTTTGTATTCCTTACATTATTCTTGACAATTTCCAACTATTTACAGTCATTCTCGACCTTCCATAATGCCACACGCGCGCGTCAAACTTTCAAATTCGTGCGCGCGTCAATGGCCAATATAATGTAAAAAGTGGTAAAAACATGCCTTTCTAAAATCAGCCATAGCTCGTCAGAAAGCACGGTTACCCCCATTTTTTTTTACATATTCTGAAAGCCTATGAGTTGTAGATTTGAATTCATGCATAATTTTGGCCGATCGGACATTCTGACGTCATCATATCAGGAAGTGAACTCAAAATTATGATTTTGAAAAAATTACGTCATAATTTTTCTATTGATTTGACAGTACTTCGGTCATATTGGGTCGATTTTCTCCCAGCTTTTGATATGTTGTAGCTGAGACAATTCTCTACAAGCTCAGTCAACACCATTTTTCATTTTGATGACGTCATCATAGTCAAAAATTCGATTAAACGCGACATGTCAGAATTTTCCCTATTTACGTGTTATGTCTATGGAAGATGAATTTTTCTCATATCATCAAACTACATGGCTTTGTTCTTTGAGCAATATCTCGGTTATTTTTGCTCCGTTTTCTCCCAGGTTTTAGTATGTTATAGCTGAGACTATGGGCTATCGTAAGTGTGCCCTCCGTTTTTTGATCAGATGCCGGGATCATGCTCAAATATCCAAGTAAATGTAAAATTGGCTCCTGTACTTCCGCCCCTTTTCTGCTTTACGTGTTAAGTCTATGGGGAAGTTTTTGGTCTAGTGGTCATAGCACTTGCCTCCGGTTCAAACGGCCCAGGTTCGACTCCAGGTAGTGATTTCTCATTTTTTTTTTTTTTTGCATTTTTGCATTTTTGCATTTTTTTCCGGTAGTCTATGTGGACACATCATTCTATTTATGAAGCTTTGGGGGGAGATTTTTTTGTTGTGACGTCATCCAGGCGCCAATTTTCCCTATTTACGTGTTATGTCTATGGAAGATGAATTTTTCTCATATCATCAAACTACACGGCTTTGTTCTTTGAGCAATATCTCGGTTGTTTTTGCTCCGTTTTCTCCCAGATTTTAGAATGTTATAGCTGAGACTATGGGCTATCGTAAATGTGCCCTCCGTTTTTTGATCAGATGCCGGGATCATGCTAAAATAGTCAAGTGAAAGTTAAATTGGCTGCTGTACTTCTGCAGCCCCTTTTCTGCTTTACGTGTGCAATCTCCCCCCCCCCCCCCCCCCATTTCTCTCTCTTTCTCTCTCACTCTCCTATCTCTGTGTCTGTCTCGTTCTTTCTCTCTCTCTCTTTCTCCTTTTTCCTTCACTCCTCTATCACTCTCCTATTTGTCTCTGTCTCCTCTCTCTCTCTCTGTGTCTCTTCGCTCCCTTTCCTTTACTCATCACTCTCTCTCTCTCTCTCTCTATCTTCTCTCCTTTTTCCTTCACTCCTCTATCACTTTCCTATCTGTCTCTGTCTCCTACTTTGTCTCTGTCTCTTCTCTCCCTTTCCTTTATTCCTCTCTCTCTCTCTCTCTCTTTCTCTTTCACCTCCCCTTTTTGTCTTTGTTTCATCCTTATCTTTCGATGAATCATCCAAAATTCATTTTTCACACGCTTTATGCCTTATTGAAACCAAAGGGGCGCTATTTCACTAAAATAAGTAGTAGAGCCTAGGAATTGAAAATGCTAGGAAAAAGCTGAAATCATAAAAATCATTATCACCATTTCAACCATTATCATCACTATCATTACCATTTCAACCATCATCGTCATCATCATCATTATCACCATTTTAACCATCATTATCATCATCGTCATCATCATCACAATCGTTTTCATCATTTCTACTATCATCATCACTGCCATCTCTCTCTTTCTCTTTCACCTCCCCTTTTTGTCTTTGTTTCATCCTTATCTTTCGACGAATCATCCAAAATTCATTTTTCACACGCTTTATGCCTTATTGAAAACAAAGGGGCGCTATTTCACTAAAATAGGTAGTAGAGCCTAGGAATTGAAAATGCTGAGAAAAGGCTGAAATCATAACAATCATGAATAGATTCATTATAAATGTTATCGTCATATGAGGGTCATCTTTCACATAATCATTTTGTCATTCATCTTCGTCAACATAATCATAATCATGATAGAAAATGAATTTGTAATCTGTGTGCAATCACCCCCCCCCCCCCCAATTTCTCTCTCTTTTTCTCTCTGTCTCTCTTATCCTATCTCACTTTCCTATCTGTCTCTGTCTCCTTCTATCTCTTTGTCTCTTCTCTCCCTTTCCCTTACTCCTCTCTCTCTCTCTCCCTTTCTCTTTCATCTCCCCTCTTTGTTTTTGTTTCATCCCTATCTTACGAATCATCCCAAATTCATTTTTCACACGCTTTATGCCCTATTGAAACCGAAGGGGCGCTATTCCACTTAAATAGGTAGTAGAGCCTAGGAATTGAAAATGCTAGGAAAAGGCTGAAATCGTAACAATCACTTATATGGCCATGTTATCATCATTGTCGTCAACATTATCATGATTATCATCTTCCATAAATATTATCACGTCTGACAAAGCAATTTGCCACAGGGACAGACCACCTAATTCGTCTTCAGTGACGAATTAAATTTCTAGTTTATTTTTATTTTTATCCCACTTTCTTGTTACCATGATTCCTCAAAATCGGCTCAGGCAATTTTTTTCAAATTTTCGTCAGATATCAGGTCTTATATGATCAAGCTCGGGTATCTTTTTCAAGGTCATCAGGTCATCGTGACGTCATCCAGGCGCCATTTTGTGAAATCAAATTATCGATCATATCTTCATAACGAGTCATCAAAAATGAACCATTTTTGGTACACATGAACTTCAGGTCAAGGGTCAACATAAAATGTCATCAAAATCCGCACGCGCATCATGACGCGCACGTACGCGCGCGTCAAAATTTAGAATTGCTCAAAATCACTTTTTAATCAAAGGAGAGTACGGTTCAGGACATTTTAAGCATTTCAAAATTTTCCGTTCGTGCGCGTCCGCGCGCGCGTTATGCACGTGCGCAGCGCGTAAAGAATGTAAAAACTCCGTTTTTTTGCATGGTTTCTATTCCTGACACTATTCTTGACAATTTCCAACTATTTACAGTCATTCTCGACCTTCTGTATTGCCACACGCGCGCGTCAAACTTTCAAATTCGTGCGCGCGTCAATGGGCAATATAATGTAAAAAGTGGTAAAAACATGCCTATCTATAATCCGCCATAGCTCGTCAGAAAGTCCGTTGACCCCCAAATTTTATTACATATTTCGAAAGCCAGTAAGTTGTAGATCTGAATTCATGTATAATTTTGGCCACTCAAATGTTGTGACGTCATCATATTTGCCTATGAACTCAAAAATTCGATTTTGAAAAAATGACGTCGTAATTTTTGTATTCATTTGACAATATTTCAGTAATAGGTTGTCGATTTTCTTCCAAATTTTGATATGTTGTAGCTGAGACAATTCTCTACAAGATCAGTCACCACGATTTTTCATTTTGACAAAGGGATCATGGCGTATTTTTGCGATTAAAGGAGGTATGTCAATTTTTCTCATTTTGCGTGCATTCTCTATGGGACATGACTTTTTCTCAAATCTTGATTCTACATTCCCGTCTTCTTTGAGCAGTATCTCTGTTATTTCTGCTCGATTTTCTCCCAAATTTTGGTATGTTATAGCTGAGACTATAAGCTTTCACAAGTGTGCCCTCCAATTTTTGATCAGATGTCGGGATCATGCCCTTTTTTAAACTACAAAATGTCATTTGAGAATCCCGTTTTTCGTCTACGTGTTATCTCTATTGGAAATATTTTGGTCCATTGGTAAAGCACTTGCCTCCCATTCCGGCGACCCAGGTTCGACTCCCGGTGGGTCCATTTTTTTTTTTTTTTTTTTTTTTTTTTTTTGCCTTCCATTCTACCATCTTCTTCGACTATTATAACATATACCATCACAAACAATGTAAAAAACTGCCTAATTTTGCGTGTTATGTCTATTGAAAGTAGTGTGCAGTAGTTTGTGTAGAATCTCATTCCCTGTCGTGTATTAAAGCTAAGGGGATAATCTTCCACATGTCCTGCAATATCAAATCGTCCAGTTCGTTATCCCGATTTCTCCAAATCGGCTCAGTCAATTTTCTTCATATTTTCGTCAGTCATCAGTCGTAATAAGGTCAAGTTCCCACATCTTTTTCAAGGTCATCAGGTTATTGTGACGTCATCCAGGCGCCATTTTGTGAAAATCAACTTATGGTCAT